>BGPR01002782.1:22439-43574 GCA_013235015.1 Araneus ventricosus | reverse complement strand
ATTTCATAGAAGTTGAAAAATTGAAAGGCAGCCAACAGAGATCTGTAATGATACATGAACAACCAGTAGAATCTACTATTAAGTCAACCAATCATTTCTATTTAATGACTTGATGGTTGTAAAAGCTTAGTGAGGTAATGTGCGAACACTCTATTATAAAGTCAAGTGCTTTTATTAACAAACCTATATTTTTGCCGATAAAAACAGAAAATCTTCGTGACCTCAAAAGATTATTTTTCTGTAAGCAATTTTAATGAAAATCATGCTGCAAGCTGTGCTGAACTATATTCATTAATTACTGTTACGAAAAATATCTGAGGCATTCATATTACTTAAAAATCGTTCAATTTTTTCGTTATTTCTTAGACATCTGGTAGCAGAATTAGAGAGTTCGTCTTTCTTTTCCAAAATATAATCAATGAACTTGTTAAGTGTTGTATAGATTAAAAAACAAGGCCATTTTAATCGATAAATTAAAGCCAAATACAAACCAGAATCAAAGAAACACTATTTTAGCGTTGACTTCCCTTGTCTGCTTCTATTGGCCCTGAAAATGCTTCATCGGAAAAGGTCGAAAAAGAAGAAAAGATTCATACTTGACTAAATAAAAGTCAATTCTTCCTTTTAAAAAAATAAAAGAAATTGGCATTACATCTGAAATGAACTTGTCACTTTATTTTGTAATAAATCTTCAAAATGGAAGGAGTTAATTAGAATTGTAAAGTACACCTCCTCTTATGATAATTGCGAAAGAAAAAAGAATTTTTTCAACGCAAAAGTCGTCTGCCTTTTTTTTCCCTCTGCCAAATCAAAATGAATGGCCTGGTCTGCAACACAGAATTTAGAATAAGACTAATGAGATATTGATTTTAACATTTAATGCATATTTAACGGGCAGAATTAAACGAAGAAGAGTACGTGATTTTTTAACATTTTTTCCCTTTTTTTATGGTAAAGAACCCTGTCTTTAAAGTTACGTGAACGGATGCAGCTGTGATTTCTGGAACAGCGCAAATTACAATTCAAAGCTGCGAGGAACAAAAGCTTGTTATTTTGTGGTTGGGACTGTCCTGAGGTAGACAATTGCTTTTAAAAGAAAATGGCGCAGAATAATTTATTTTTAAGCTTCTGTGTGGAATTTCCTTGACGATAGATAAAGCAGTTGATTCCATTGTCTTATAATAATAGAAAGCGTGAAGTGTTGCTTATTTTTAACGTTCACGACGAAAGACAGGTTTTAATACAAAATACATTTTAGAAATACTGGAAAAGCGTTAAAAAAAAAGTAACACGTACGTAAAACCGTCACATTATCTCCCACAAGAACACATAAAATACGAAACCATATGCAAGGGTGTTATAAGCAAATTTTCTTAGAAATGTTCTAACTAATGATTGTCTTAGTGTTGAACTTACTTGATATTAATGCTGACTCCTTATCCTGCAATAGGAAGCAAGTGCATTTTCTGCGCTTTTAGCACAAAAAATAATGAAAAAAAAAATGCCGTAAAATTTATGGTACAACTGGCAGCTGGCTTGGTTTGCAAACCGTAAAGTTAGAAGTAACCGTAAGTCACAACGGTTTTTACGCATGAAATCAAGTTTTCTCCGTAAAAAATTGAAGTCCGTCAAGTAAGTGACGTCATCGACTGAGTGAGTTGTTTTTTCTCCTTCTGTTCGAGTCGAGCTGAAATGTGCTGATGTGTATTATCAACCTAGGAATATTAATTTCTACCTGTTTAATCAATATAATTTTAATGAACTTACTTGGACGATTTTGATGCAAGATAGTGATAAAACTTAACCTCCGAGCCGCGAATCGAAACCGTTCATAGAAACAAAAGGCAGTCGCTCTAACCATAGACTACCGGAGACTTCATAAACAAGTAAAATAATTCCATTTGAGTTTTAAAGTCACTATAGCTCTAGTGGCGCCACCTAGTGGTGTAAAAATCAACTATTGCCAGAACACGTGTTTTAAGGTTAGCTTTCGAGTGACAACAGGTTACTGCAACATGTATAAACGAAGTGAGATGGAAACCCTATTAAAAAAACATGAAATGAATGCAATAAAATTACATTTAAGAAAAGGGAAAGTTATCTTACGGAAAGCAATACTGTATGACGAAAAATAGAATTTGAACTGACGGTTTTAAACGCTTATGGCTGAGCGGAAACGGAAAAACTGTTTGTCAACAAAACAGCTTTAACTCTCAAATATAGGAAAAAGTCCGAAAAACGGATATTTTTTACAGTGAAGCTAATGCGTTTACTTAGTAATATTATAGGAGTTGAATCCATATACTAATAAGCTTTGCGCATAAATAACAATTGCTTATGTTAATGGTATCGTGACTCATGTTCATAGTCAAGCATTGCAAAAAATAGTGACTTAAAAAAATCTGCAGTCAGAGGTTACATATAAGTGTATCTTTATATGAAACTCACTAGGTTGAAAACAAAACGCAGAAATTGTCGATGACAATTAAAAGAAACTGATATGTGTCTTAAAATTTCACTGTTTTATTAATATTACTGTACTCATCTAATTAGATAGCACTCATCTGGGGAGATGATGATGTATTGATTAACAATAAGTCTACAGAACACTTGAATTGTTTGTGGATTCTTAAGTCATTTTCATATCGAATTGCAATGTCCATGAATGACTTATCTTTTATTTTTATAAGTTTTAAAAATTGAAATAGTTTTATTAATTAAATGACAAGAAATTATATATAAATAATATATGTACATTATATTATATAATATATGATTCTAATAATAAAGGAGAATGTGTGTGTCTGTGTAGTGCGCTTTACAGAGCATACCACTGATCGGAGCCACGAAATTCCATGCACAAAGCATACTTTGAAGGGAATTGCACCTAAGTCTTTTGAAATTTTAATCAAATATTAGCTGAAATTCTTGCGTTTTTCTAATACTTCAAAATATTACAGCACAAAAATCATTTTACACATTCATGGTGCTTAAAACAAATTACCCCTTCAAATGATATAAGTATAACGCTGGCATACAATTTTTCTCTAATTCCAATGAGAGTTAAAATATTTTTGGCATAATAAATCGTCAATACTTTTCATGTCTGTAAAAGCAATTCAAACTCGTTTCATGTTTAGACAAATAAGTTATTTGCATGTTTCTCTCCATTCTGAGCTTGTTGCTAATATCTAATGTTTAATGATCATGTTTTAATTAGTTTCAATAGCATCTTTGACAAATCGCCGACGCCATAATCGGTTTAGGGAAGGGTTGATTCGATAAAGCATTATGTTTGAAAAGTTAATTCATTAGAGATGTGTCCAGCAGCATAATGAACAGAAAAGGTGCAAGTAGGTAAACAGCAAACTACGGGTTAAAACACAAATTGAAATCAATATCCTTGTATGATCATAATATCAAATAGTAGAGATCACTGAATAACCCTATAGAATAAGCGGTATGGTAATATATACTTAAAAATATTATAAATAAATCGAATAAATAAATATTATTTAGCTTAGTTAAATGCGTGTGGATGATGCAAGATGCCGGCAAGAACATTGAGTAATACTTGGCTTTGTTTGTGGGTGACCAAAGAATCTTGTAATATAAAAGAATCAATCAATCTTTTCATTTTATAAAATGAGATGGTTTGAATTGTAAAATATTAAAACATTTTAAGGCGAGTTTGTTTAGTAAACTACATGTTTTATTAGAGAAATGTCTAAAATTGCATATAGAATTATATAATGAAAAATAAAATTTAGATGTCCAATCCTATTTAATACACAGAACCTTGAAATAACTTACTTGCTCTCTATTGTTTTCTTTCCATTTCAGGCATTGATTGCTTGTTCATTCTCAAGAAATTTCCTCAGAATTAAATTGAATCTCAATTTCATACCAGATTTTAAAAAATTAGAATAGGATTATCAATTGACTAAAAATAAAGATAATTTTAAGGACATAATAATTCTGATTACGTTTACAGTGCAACTTATCCTCAATTCTTTTAATAATTTCGTTTAAAATGTTTTAGTTTAAACGCTGCGTTTAACAAAATCGTTTATTCCCGCAAACTCGTTAAACTAGTTCGGTATCAAAGTACATTTAGTTTTTCTGAAATACTTTATATAAATATATGTGTAGCTGTCGGTAAGTGTCGAGTCTGTCGGTGTGGCGTGTGTCTGTCATGTCGGTGTGTGCGTGTGTCAGTCTGTCGGTGTGTGCGTGTGTCAGTCTGTCACGGTGGCGTACAGCCGTGGCTGCGGGTCATCCTCGAGAGTGCGGCGCGGTCGGTCATCCGTGCTGCGGTTTCATCCCATCGGCGTCGATGCGTGTCATCATCTCGGTCGTTCATGCGGCTGCGGCCGTCGTCCATTGTGTGGTGGTAACAACTGGTCGCAGTGTGCATTACCGATCGGTGTGGTAACGTCGGCGTGCGTGTCATCCACGGCGTGCGGTCGCGGTGCGTGGTGTGTACGTCTTCGGTGCGTAGCTGTGCTGGCGTCAGTCCGTCGGTACAAGCATGTATGCGGCATGTGTCAGTCCATCAGGTGTGTCGTCAGTCACAACATCGTGTGTGTACAAATCAGTCCAGAGCGGTGTGCGTGCGGTCATATCCCTGTAGTGATCCTGTAAGGCATAAAATCGCAAGAAAAAATAAAATGAAGCCTTTACGATATATTAAATTGCAGGAGTCCATATAAGAAAACATATATTAAAGATCCCTTAACGTCTTCGGCGACTGGATCGTATATGAAATGAAAAGACGTATATTAGAAACTTTGCTAAACAACTTTGATTATTATAAATTTAATGCAACTAATACGAATTCTTTTACAATTATTGATTTTAAAGTTTTTCAAGATAGTACTAGTATGGAAATCAATAATTAAATTTTAAAATCAAACATTTATCATCAAAGTGAGAAAAATCATACATTTACTGCATATAATGTGTTCTAATTATGCATTTCTTATGCAATTTATGTGCATGCAGTTAGGCGTTTAATTAAGAATCTTTAAATTATCTGATTGTCGTTGAGATTAAGTACATCACTATGAGTCGAATTAAGTTCATTGAATGTTTTTTCACTATTATTTTTGATAAAAAAATGCAAGTTCGAAGTTTTACACTGGAGTCCATTGGATCTTTAAAGAAAGGTGGACTAACTTCATCATCGTTTAAATTAGCACCTGACAATTTGGCTTCCATTAATTCATCAATTGTGAATTATTTCGGCATCATGATTATCTTTATTGCAATTCACATATTAGAAAGGAGGAAATTTCTTCATTTTGGATTGAGGTAAAATGACGCATAACCGAAGCTTTACGTCGTATAAACGAAGTACTTTACCACTATAATAAATAGAAATGAATCGTGACTGTGATGAAACGACGTATAAATGAGAAACGTACTAGAAAGAAGGGAAATTTCACATTTTAGAACGAGGGGAAACGACGCATAACCGAAGCTTTACGACGTATAACCGAAGTACTTTATCATTACAATGAATACGAATGAATAGGGACTGTGGTGAAATGACGTATAAATGAGAAACGTACTAGAAACAAGGGAAATGTCACATTTCAGAACAAGGGGAAACGACGTATAATCGAAGTTTTGCGTCGTATAAACGAAGTACTTTATCATTACAATGGATACGAATGAATCGGGACTGTAAGGAAAAGATGTATAAATGTAAACGATGTACCAATGAGAAACGTATAAACAGTGCTTTAGTATATTTTAAAATAAACATTGCAGCAACTCGATTGTACTCGATCGCAAATTTTCTTTGAGCTGCAATCTGGCTGTTATTGCTCGAATCTTGGCGATCGATATACGCTCAGAAATGCTGTATTTCGACATTTTCGACGAAAAATGAACAATAAGAGTGTGCATGCTCAAAAAAATCCTAACATGACTGCATTGAACCATCAAGTTTTAACTAAATCTCGCCAATGGTTTAAAAGTTATCAAGGTTTTTTTTTTTGATATAGTTCAATTAATGTCATTCTGTATTTATTTGTGTGTATGAATGTTACCCATTTTCAAAGCAATCACTTATCTTAAGGCAGATACAAGGCTTTCTTAAAGATGAGCTTTTTAAATTCAAACACGATAAGAAATATAAACCATTGACTCTGAGATCTTAGTTGGCACAATGAAAAATGCTTTGCACATTTGAAAGCGAACAAAATCAATTTAAATACTACTAAGACATTACAAATGTTGTAAGAGAAAAATCTCAAAGTGATTAGGTTAACTTCAATTTCGTATTAAATATTTAATTTTTTCTACTTCACATTGTTGTTTCAAACATATATAATTTTTTGTCTGAACATCGTTCTAAGACGTTCTCATCTATAATAAATTTTCCACTTGGCTTCAAATGCTAAGAGGTTTCAATTCTTTGGAATACTATGTTAGTTCTATAATTTTCATATATTTAACCTTTTCGCGTTCATTGTATTCGCAGTGAATCCACACATTCAGAATGATTTTATTGCGCATGGGCGAAACGTAGAGGATTTTTTTCTTTCATAACTTAAGAGCCAGAAATATAGGACAACTTGTATAAAAATTCCAGTTCACTACCGTTAGTATTCACAAAGATATCGGCATTTCTAGAGCTGAATTGCTTTTGATCTCTAAGGGAAACCAAATGATGAGATTTCTTGCACAAATTAATAATTTTTAAAAGTAAATCTTCGAAAGTAATATTAAATTTTATAAAGAATGAACATTCTAAATACTCACGTATATTTCTAAATTAAATTCATAATTTAAATTGCATTTCGATGATAACTTATTCGGAGGGAAAATAGCCCCTTACCTTTCATTGGTTTCACTATGAAACCACAAATCTCTTAAAATTAAAAAAATGCTAAATTTTTTCCCTTAACATACTTATGATCAGCTACATGTCTATAATACTCATTTTTGAAATAAATTTAGTAATTTTCAAAGCAAAACATGTAGTGAACTTGAAAGGGTTAAACAAAAATTCTAGTTTTTGCTCCTGGGGCCATTTATGAAGAGATACTTGAAAAGCACGCACTCTTAGATTAGTTTAGTTATATTAACGTCCCATTTTGAAGCAACATGAGGGCTATTTTGGGACGGACCTCGTAATTTTGAACCTCGGTCAGATGACGAGGACGACACCTGAGCTGGCACCCCCCTCTCCAAACTTCCAGAGTTTCGAACCTGGAACCCTCCGGCCCCAAAGCCGAGACCTTACCACTAGGCCACCGCGGCCCTCACGCACTCTTAGAAAATAACACGCACTTTTAGAAAATAAATACCACTAAGAGAATCCTGTTTTATTTCAATTTACTAGAATCTAAAGTAATAACCCACACAACATCAAAGAGAAAATCGATATCAAGCTGAATAGTAAACTTTATCTAATCTTAATATTTTAACTGAAATTTAAAGTTTATAATCTTCCTGGCATTACAATACGGAATTTTTCAAAATATTATACCGATAAGATTTCCTAATTCATTAGAATCTGTTACCATTTCCTAGAGCAGCGCACTCACCATCATAGACAGAATTTATACCAAATTGATCCATCGGTCTTCCTCCTCTATAGAAGTTCTTCATTCACAGTTTTTCTACACTAAAGTGCATTATGAGGCCTTTTCATTGCCAACTCCAGTGAATTAATTAACTCCGTTTCGAAAACGTTTGAAGTGCAAAACTATTTTTATCTTCCATAAATGGATTTGGCTCCCTCTATTATGCATAGATGGTACAGATGCATAGATTCTTCTGTACGACTACAGTATCTATAAATACTTCTCCTTTCAGAGTATAATCAATTAGCTATTGCGAAAGCGAGTTTTCAATACCGCCGGCTTTTATTCTGTAACTCATGACACAAAGAGAAAGCTCACAGGAGAGAATATTCTCTGGGAATCGTCAACTTCAAAAAGTGCGAAATAGCCCTGAGCATCTGAATATGATGCTTGTAAAAGTACGCCGTTTATTTCTTCATTTTAATAAACTTCTTCACATGGAAAAAAAATTATATATTTTTGGGTTTATAAAAAGTTTAGTTCTAGTTTAAAACCTGAGGGGGAATCCTCCCTTTGTATGTTTACACAATGCAGCGACTTTTGTTTTTAGTTTCGTCGCGTGCTGAAAAGAATAGAATATGCATTTTTGGGTTCTTTCCGTTGAAAAATTTGAGGTGATGAGAGTGATGAAAAACCAGCGGAGTGGCCTCCCCGAAACTTTCTCACATACGACCAGCAATGAGGGGTGTGTAAACACCCAGTGGGTAGGTAAATAATTATTGGGTATTTACCCAAGGCCTGGTTATTTTGAGAAAAAATTGTGAATGGTGACTTACAATGAAGCATATAAAATTTATGAATTCCCTAAAACTTAATATTTTGCAGAAGAAATTGCGTATGCTCGCAATTTTTACGCGCGCTGAGGTACCAGAACTTTATTTAACGTTTCTGAGTACGAAATCTTGTTACAGATATCACACAAGATTTCACCATACCTCTGGTTAATCACAAGCGTCCATCTGGAGAATGTCGGAATGAAGTTTCGTTTTAGGCGGTTGCCATAATTTCCGAAGCGCGTGTTTGCGGCTCGCGACAATTTCCTTCGTAGACCACCAAGGTCAAATGTCAACCGTACTAACTTGAGTAAAATAAGCGAAACACTCTCCAACACACAGTCGAAATGTGCATTTTGAACCAAATATGCAAGTTGAACAACCTTTTTAACGGATTGAAACGAACATTGGACCCAACTCTACAATTAAGGCTAGAAGGCCACATGCCAAATTTAATATATCTAAGTCATTATCTTAAGGAGTTATAGTGTTCACAAGTTGGCGATTATACAGACCGACAGACAGTCAACCCTTTGACTGATTTAGCCCACACTTTTATACGGACCTACATTCATGATGATAAAACTGTGTACAAAATTTTATCCATCTAGCTATCCACGTCTTTGAGTTACAGTGTTCACATGAAAGTGGACAGGTAGACTTCCCGTAGACGGAATTTGCCCAAAATTTGATGAAAACCTACAAATGATGTATCAAGACCACATACCAAATTTCATCCCCGTAGCCCTAATAGTTTTCGAGTTATCGCGTTCATAGACATACAGACAGACATAATTCCAAAATTGTGTTTTTCGGACTCGGGAATGTCTAAAACGTGGAGATTCGTCAAAATCTCGAGTTCGAATTTTTTGACGATTACAATACTTTCTCTTTGCATACTTCATATACGAGAAAGTACAAACGTGTCCAAACTTGAAAGGGAGGTCAGGCATACCGTAAACATCCCACATCACATAGGATGCGCCAACGCCATCTGGAGGCGGCAGGTGGCATTTAAAAAATGAAAATAGGCCAAATTTACTTGCTCCTTGCATACTTCGTATATGAGAAAGTACAAACGTGTCCAAATTTTAAGGGGAGGTCAGGCATACCGTAAACATCCCAAATCACATAGGATGCGCCAACGCCATCTGGAGGCAGCAGATGACATTTAAAATAAATCAAAATTGGTCAAATTTACTTTCTCTTCGCATACTTCGTATACGAGAAAGTACAAATGTGTCCAAACTTGAAAGGTCATGCATATCGTAAACATCCCAAATCACATAGGATGCGCCAACGCCATCTGGAGGCAGCAGATGGCATTTAAAAGAAAACAAAACTGGCCAAATTGCCGACATCTTTTTGAATACTATAGGTATTTAACTAATTTTTTTTTATATAAGTTGCCTTATATATCTGACTTTGAAGTTATGAATAAATAATTACGCTACGCTTCGCACATGCGCAGAAAAATATATTTACTGCAAATGCTGGTACTTTTTCTAATATTCAAGGTATTTACTTCAAATTTTAATGCAATATTTCTCTGATACATTGTCAAGTATTCTGTAAGATTCATATTATTTGGTGGGAAAATTCTGCATGTTATAAGCCAAAAAACATGCGGGAAAGTTTGGGATTTTTTAAGAAAAACTTTATCTTCCAGAATGTTGACGCACAAGCTCCATTTGGCGTCTTGGAGGGGTGGCCAAATATTTGAAGTCAAATATTGTTTACTTTTGGTCAGATGCTTTTGGAATTTGACGGAGTAATGACTCCTGTGAGCAAAGGGGTTCACTGTTGTTGGATTCTGATTAAACAGATTGGTCCATTTTAAGACAGAATATACTTGCTATTTTTACGAAAATGCATATAAATATTGCGCGCATCACACAAAAGAATTGATGAAAGTTGCAAACCATTATCGGCTTTCTATGAAGCAAGGGTGAGCAGAAATCCCCTTCCGACTTCATCAATTTCTGGTCGGTCTCCTAAATGCCCTCGTGACCGAGAGAAAAAAGAATAAGCAAACTCGATGAACGAAAATCTTTGGAAGAGAAGCGAACGGTTATTGAAAAAAATCGTTTGGTAACTGATCAAGAAACGAAGTATTATTCAAATTCGTACGCGGACCAATCAAATGGAAGAGAACAGACAGTGGACCAACCGAAATGAGGCGGAATTAAGGGCATGCGCCGTAGACCGGTAAACAAATCACTGTCTGCGCGTGTGCAAACGACGCTGCAAAAATTTTCAACTCGCATCCAAATTACAATTTCCAATTTTACAAATAATATTCAGGAAGATAATTCTTCATTGTTACTTTAGGGCTTGTTTGCTTATCGAAATGCTTTCAGAATAAATCCCTACCCTCATGAGAAACAAAAATGGCGATATGGTGCTAGTTGGGCCATTTAGCATGAGGCATGTTGGCTAGGATGTGCGTTATAGAAATATATCTGAATATGTGAGATGGAATTTTACCAGATTTATTACGGAAGAAACTTGTTATGAAAAAGCATGAGGATTCAATTTTGATTATAATTACGCAATACTATTTGACGATTACCATGAAAGCTGTATCTCACTTTCTATTGAATAGAAATGCACAAAATTACTAATATAATAGTCCAGATCCTCCGGTAACGCTCTGACGTCACCAACAATAAAACTCACGCCATAGCACTGTAACGCTCTGACGTCACCAACAATAAAACTCACGCCATAGCACTAAACATCATTATTTCATTGTTACCTAACCTAAATTTCAGTAATTTTAAATTTAAAAGAGTAATTATAGTTCTAATTTCAAATTTAAAAGCTCTAAAAAAGTGAAATAAAATTTGCTATCGATTGATATAAAATTTATCTCGCTGTGATCAATAGTTCCCGAGAAATTTTAAATTATATTAATCCTATATTTCAAATTAATTTCCGTTTTTAATAGAAAGTAGTAAATTACGTCAGTGGAATAGCATGCGCGTGATATAGTTTGGACGCCAAATTGTATCTGAATGCAATCGTGGTGATGTTGTTTTCTTCCCAAAATTAAATTAACCTCCAGTGACGTGAATCTGCCATTCGTTCTCAACCGCCGCCAGTTACCGTTAATTCCAGCTTACACGATGACTATCAACAAATCGCAGAGGCAAACTTTCGATCCTTTTGGAATTTACTTCGATGAGCCTGTTTTTTCACATGGACAGCTCTATGTTGCACTTTCAACGTCTAGGATTCCCAATCAAGTTAAAATTTACGCAAAGACATCTGAAGTACAAGGGAAATTATTAAAAAACGAAACATACTTCCCACGGAATGTTGTTTACCAAGAGGATTTTTGAATAAAGAAATATTTAAATAATATGTAAATAAAAAAAATATTTCCTGTCATAAAACATATGTTTATTTTATTTGTTTTCAATCAATGTTAAAAATTTCTCTCGCACATATATTTATTTAAACACGTCAAATTTGAAGGGAAATCTCTCGAATAAACAGGCAATTTTCACCCGTCAAACCATGACGGGTGATTTTCTAGTTTGTATATTATACACACAATGTGGATAATAACACAGCTACGTTACTTAAATTAATAAAGTATAATAATATAGCAGAATGTTTTATGATGGTCGCTTCATGTTAGTAGTGGTTCAACTTCACCCGCAGACGTTGTGTCAGTTTGAAGTTTTAAATTAATACTGATAGTTAATATATTCGAATTTTAAGATTACGAATTGTTTCTGAAGTTTGAATAATTGTATCAGCTTAAAAAATTTTAAATTCTGAATTCCCTCTTTCTAAAAATTCTTAGAATTAAAAACGGCCCAACTATCCCCTATCTACCCTACTTCTCATAAAAAAATTTGCATTCTTTTTCAAATATGAAACCTATAATTAGTCAAAATATTGCTCTAAAGAGCTCAAATAGTTCTATAATTCAGAAGAGTATTTTTTATAACTGTAATCAAGATAAAGTTATTGGGCAGCATAATTGTGGAATAGTCATTTTAAAAAATATGTTCAAACTTTTTGAGTTTTATACTTCAAGAATAATTTTATTTGCAAAATTTCAATTTTGGAGGAAACTTTGTTTAGTGCATCATATAAAGTTTAATGCTAAATTTCATACAAGTGATCTATTTGTATAAAACATTAAAATGCATGCTCTTCTGCCGATAAGCTCGTATAACTGTTATATTTTGAAAAATTATTCTACATCTCACAAGTAATAATTTCGACGCTTTGGCGACATTTCTAAGGGAAGTTTTGTTCCTTACCTAAATCACAAAGTGTTTAATTCAAACAGATGTTAAAATTAGAGCCGACAAGAGAACAGATGTTTCAGACTTTCTCGGGCTTCATTAACTCACAATACCTTCGATTCAAAGCCGTTGTTTCCTTTGCTGCGGGAAACGTCATTTCTCCTTCCTTTCAGTATTCTCATACATTTATGAGCATTTCAACAGTTTTAAATTCGAACAATAAACGACGTCATAGCAGGATGCAAATTCCACCGCTATAAATGATTGCCTGTCAAATGGGAGAACGTTCCAAACGCCCAACTTTCCGTACAGTTGCCAATCATGGAAACTTTTAATAAACACCTTCGGGCTGACGTCATTGTCTCCTTTCGTCATTTCCTGGAACAATGCTAAGCCTAAGCACATCGAAGAACGTGCTTTTGGCGCGAATAATCGATGCCATGCATAATTAGCAAAGTATTATGCCAAGTAATTGCGAAAGATATAATCGTCAGCGTTTGTAGGTTTGATAACTCGGAACCGACAACGCCTTTTGAATACAAATAACCCGCAACCACGCTACTGGGCCGGCCCGTAAAGTTGTTTACCGCATCAACTAGGCCACTTACTTTACTTACGATGCAGAAAATTTATTCAGGATAAAATATCTGAACGGGCAACGATCGTGTTATCGATAGCAATCTGTGTTGCAAGCTCATAATTTCCTTTATAATCGTGTTGACGTTCGAAACTGGCCGGGAAACTTAATCGTGGAGG
This sequence comes from Araneus ventricosus, assembly GCA_013235015.1. Lineage (NCBI taxonomy): Eukaryota > Metazoa > Arthropoda > Arachnida > Araneae > Araneidae > Araneus > Araneus ventricosus. Next base: position 30,182 of record BGPR01002782.1, on the reverse strand, counting down.
AAGACATTTTCGCTTCAAATTTTATTGCAGGAACTGCTGGAATGGATTTTATACTTGAAATGGTTATTTGAGCCGATTTAGTCTGCGATGGGGGTGAAGAGACATGAATAACTTTTAGGACAGAAACAAATTTCCGAATTGTTGATTTTGCAAATGATTATGCTCTTCGCAAATGCTCAGTGTTAGAGCTGAGGCTAAATCCTGAGATCTTTTGTTGATTTTGAAAGTAAATAGGCATGTATTAACTGTCAGTCTACCCATTTTGTAAGGATAAAATCTTGGACAATTTATTTTTATTGCGCTCGTATCTATTACAAATTTAACAACACCTTCCTGAATTGAATCATTTTGATAGGAAGGCTAAATAGAATAAATTTTATTAGTATATGTTATTACTGCATTATGTTTAAACTTTCCTTCATAAGTAGTGTTCTATTTCTGTTTGTTGGGAGAATTCTAGAGGTTAGACAGGATTTAAATTAATCCGTTTTGTATAAAATATTCAGATGATAATCAGTTTTTACGATTTATTAGAATACTTCAGTTGTGAAACTCGCATATCGATTTACAAAGTTTAAATAAAGATATTTCAAATTAAAGCTTTCAAATTAACAAAAAAACAATCACTTTATATGAGTTAAAAATTAAAAAATCATTTATAGGTGTGTTTCCAATTTACCTTTTTCTGTTTCGTTTAGAAAACTCATTTAATTTTTACTTACTTACTTTTCTATACTTAACTCGCCAGGTTTAGCGATCACCAAATCTATCTGGCACTAATTGGAGCTTCCCGTTTACATTAATTCTGTCTTGAATACTTCTATTTTTCATTTAAATTACCATTTAATTTCGCATCAAACATTCCTTAAATAAATAGAGGAGTAATGTATTTATTGTTTTGTATGTCACAAGGATTATTTTATAGATTGTCATAAAAATTGCTTAATACTCACATTAAATATCTGAATCATAAAACACGATGACACGACAGCAACCAAGACAAACCTTCTATATACAAAAATTCAGTTTTAAGGATATATCGAAAATATTAAAAACTTCTTAATTCAAATCTTCAATCTATAACAATAAAAAATACTTTAAAATTCATCAGAATCATCAAACGAATCGTCAAAAGTTAGAAAATTTTAATCAGAAAAGCTTTATGTTGTAAGCTGTCTTTCATCTCTTTCTGTTTGAATCTGCTTGTAAGCAAAATTAATCCTCAACAAAAATTTAAATGAATGATCTTTCAAAAGAAACTTTTAGTTTTTGTTGCAGTTAATAAAGATTACAGCTCATGTTCAAACATTATTTATGATAATGAATTTTATAAGACATATTTGATGTAATATTAACAAAATAAATACTTTTAACCAGATATGGAACGGCTCGAAACGGTTATCTTTGTTGCACAGTAATAAAATGACCCGTGCAATTAAAGAATAAAACATTTATCTCTAATTTCCCTGTTGGAAGATCAATCACAAGAGTGAAGATCGTAAAGAGAATTCAACAACTTAAAAAAAGTATGGCAATTTTTGTCAAGAGTAAAAGTAGGCAATTTTCGATAGTTACTTATTAACTTATAAGAACGCTCTAATTACAAAAACAAGTTTAGCAAGCAAATTTGTTCTCTTGTCTACAGGGGGAAAAACTGATGAGAGCAAAATTTAGGTTTACAAGGTGACCGTTAAAAGGTATGCAGTGAAATTTGCTTCTTTCCGAGAGAAAAAGGTGTTATAAAAAATGTTCTGTTGAAGGTTTTATAACCTAGAAAAAGCAGGAAAAGATTTATTGATTCTGAAAATATACTTTTTCACTCGGAGCCAGATGATAATCGGATGATAAATTTCACGTTATTATCTACTCTATACAATAAACAAATTGTCTTAATTTGGTGGTGAGAATCCATACTATCATTCTGTAAGACATTTAAAATCCACTTCAGTGCCTTTGACATAAATGAAACAGTATATACATTAAGTGAAATAATGCAATTAATTTTAACTATTACTAAGTTTCCATACTTAGATAACATGATATTCATCATCGTCGTAACATTAAGGGAAAGGAGGGTAAGAGTACGCAGTCGGGTAAGAGTACACAGGGAATTTTTACCTGTTGGCAACAGTGCAAGCAGACGCAAGTGTGTTCATATCAACACGTGTGTTTTCGGCTATCTCAAGTGACCATCATAATTATTTTCATCCCTGCTGTCAAAAAAATTACATGTTAGCATGTAATTTCTCTGTGAAGAAATCTTAATTTTTTTTGTAAATGAAGGACTAATGCTTTCTTTCAAAGTAAATATCATTATAAAGTTTGTTCCCTTCCGAACAACGTGGCCACGTTAGAATTTAACTTTACTGAATTCTACGGCCATCTATGGACGATTTAGAGAAGCAATACATCGGCGGCTAAGAGTACGCACAGACCAGATATGAGTATTCTTATCCGTTCTGTAATTTGAAGCAGCCATTCCAACAAAACTTTGCAATTTATTTTATCAATATTATTATTATTATTAAAAAAATGAGATTGGGATAATTATCTAAAGAGCTATTGTCTGGAAAAAGTTTCCAGTCCATAGAAATCCAAATAATGAGGGAGCAATATGACTAGGCTGCGAACAAACATATGATGATGATTGGATCCAGTGTGGATTATGAAAGGAGTGGTGGCATGAGGAATGTTCCAGTTACGAAGGCAGTGGAGCATTTGTATGCTAAATTTTCAGGGTGCATACTCTTGACCTCACGTCCTGCGTACTATTACCTGCCACGTCGGGTAAGAGTACGCATTTGGCATTTTTTTCTTGCGTTTCGTAATATATATATTTTTAAAGCTAAAATTTTCATTTTTTGTACACTTCTTCCTAAGTTAATAAACTATGATTCGGTATATTTTCGAGGCTCTGATTCTTCAATTCTCATTTTTATGACGAAAAATCCACTAGGTGCGTACTCTTACCCTCCTTTCCTTTATATGTCAAGGTTATGAGAAGCATTTGAGATATAGGGAAAGTGGGAAAGCTAAGGTTCGTAGGCCTGCTAGAACTAAAATATTCGACCTAGAGCTTGTCAAATGTTATGAAAATATTCATTGTTTATCGGAGTACAATATGTCTTTCCAGAAAAGTCATAGTTTCATTAATATTTTTATCAATGAATTTTATATAAAAAAAAGTCAAACTAGTGGGGTAAAACCTGGTGCACAAGTTAACGTTATGGGAAATTAGGATAACTCGATTTTCAGTGGAAAAGTTGCAATCGGTTTTTTTATATGACAATTTAAGAATACTTGTTACAAAATTCGCATGTAAAGAGTTGTCTTCTTCCTCCGCACTACAGTAACTTTCGTGGGCACAGCTAAGACAGTTTTTACATTGGATTAACCATTCTTCTTTATTTAAATTAGAAAATTCATCATTAAAATGCAAACAATCTTATGCGTTTTTATCGTCTTAATCTGAGGAATCGTCAATACTGACTGCCCCAGTCTTACCCCACTTGGAGTTCCCGGTATTACTCCAAGTGCAGAGGTTATAAAGAACAAAAAAGAAGCGCGCAATTATTGGAGTAAATCCTTATTATTTGATAGGGTATTAATCCTTAGGAGAATTATAATAAGCTGGATTGAAAATGATTTTTAAAAGTGTAATGATTTTTAAGTAAGGATAGTTTAAAATCAAACGAACATTAGAGAGTTGACGTCTTCAAACAAACAAACCTTCACAGAAGCATTGAATTCAACAACTGCAACACACCACTACGACTGTTCCTTTTTCTTGACTAGTAGAGTGTAATTTAGTATCTGTCAACTAGAAAGAATAACTAATATTGCCAGAATCATGGGTTTATCCCAATCAATTTTAACCCACTCTCCTCTATATAAATTTGAAGCGTTTAAAAAGTTGTTCCACTTGAGGAAAGCATTATGTAAAATAAATCAATATTAAAGCATTATGCAAAATAAAACAGTAAACATCATTCAGATATTTTTTAAAACGTATTATTTTATCAACACATTATCAGCCTGTCGGGTGAAATCGTTGTGTTACAGCCGGGATAGTAAACCACGTTTATGTTTGGTAGCCTACAAGTTAATATGACCGTTAATGTTTAGTCATTAGGTCATTTCATATTTTTCGGGATGTTTGATAGTTTTGGCGACTACACTTACGGCCTTATTCATCATCCATGGTTAAAACATGATCAGGGGTTAAATGATGGTTCTGCTATCATAATGCGAAAGCTGACCGAAATGCGTCACCAAATGTATACACTAGCGGGTTGCTATTTTGGCATGGTATCACAATTTCTCTGTTGTTGGCGATTTTTAAAATTACCCCCAGCCTTCTAGCAAAACGAGTTTCTCGCCAACTCGCCAGTTAGGGTATACATCCAGTTGATCATTTCGGTCAGCATTCGTTTGTTCGTGTAAATTCCCTTTTAACCGCTAGTCATAGTTTAACCATGGATGGTGAATAAGGCCATTAATGGTATTTTATATACTGTAGTGCAGACTCACAAAAAGTTAAGTTGTCAATCATAAATTTGTGGCATCATCGCGGCATCTGGCAATATCCTGAATTGTGATTACATGCAGATAGGATCCACCCTCTTTGTGATGTCACCCATCGACCAATAGCGACGAGCCTGTTACTGTATTTAAGGATTGATTGCTACTGTTCATTCTCTGCTCTTCCTCTTTTTGTATCATTTGATAGATAGCTGTAAAATGATTTAGTATTTTAATTTAATTGTTGTTTCATTAAATTTGTTATTTTATTAACGAGTAGTCTTGCTTTGACTTCGTCACCAGTTACGCACAATGGAATACTTCTGATTTATGTGGAATACAGGTATGATAGATTGAGAAGCCGAGTAGGGTAGTATCGTACAGGTTAACATGTAGCAATTGAGTGTCAATAGTTCTATGTACTGACTACCTCAGCAACTATATAAATCTCGCCTCTATCAATGCTGTGAAGTTAACTTGACCTAGACGTAGGCCCAGAAGTTACAAATTAAACCTGAATACCATTTTATCCTATAAATCAGGAAAACAATCCTTACTTTTCGAAATCCGCGGTCCCAAACTTATCCGTTATATTAAAAAATTGACCCTTAAATTATGTACTTTGATGTGAAATATTGCGTTTAAAGGCTCTTAAATTATTTTTCATCATTTTGTGAAGTTCTTTTTCAATCTGACAGAAAATCCCAGTTCTTAGAAAAAAAATTCTTTTGTTTTTCTAGAAGAAACAAAAATAAAAACGAGGCGGGTTTTTCACAATTCTGTAGTATTTCTATCTTTCTTGTCAGACAACATTTCCTTCAATATTTTTAACGTTCTTCCTGCAAAAATCTCATTCTTTTCAGGGATTGGATGTTATTTCTTTTAAAATCAGAAATGTAAAGCAAAAAATACTCTATCGTTTGATAGTTTGTTTCTTCACGACACATTTATTGATATCTATTTCTAAATAATATACCCTGCCCTAAAATATATACACAGATCGAAAATAGTTTTCCAAACTAAAGAGTAGTTCATGTGCATGGTTCTAGAGACGATCCAGTTTGATTTTATTCATTGATTTATTTTAGTTTCTAATAAAAAACGAGCAAATAATTGAAAATGGTGTATAACTTCGGGAAATTGAGAAATTGCCTGTTCCATTTATTCATTTGTCTATCTTAACAAAAATATGATTTCACCAGAATACTATTTATGTCATAAGACTATCCTGTCCTTACTCCGTATGTTAATCCTATGGAGAACAAGTGGGAGAATTTGGCAAGAAAAGTGTGTGAACATTGAAGCCTGTATTCTGCAAGCAAGTAACTTAAAACAGCAATTGCGCAGACATGATATGATCTGTCAGATCATTTAAGTTAGTTCTACGAGTTTTGTCCGGAAAGAAACCGAACTTTTATATTAATGTTAGCGTGTCATCTTACTAAATTGAGTTTCCATCTGCACTTTTTTCAAAAACGACAACCCATTTCCACACTGATTTATGAATGGTGTAAAGAACCAGTAAATTTCGTGTTTGACTATTTTTAACATAGGACTACGTTCCACCCATTGGTGTCTAAGGAAGGAAATTGATTCACACACCAAAACGCCACAAAAGTTAGTATGGGAGATCCTCTATATCTCTCTATCAGCTACATATGCTGAAAACCTAATTAATGTCTTATTTTAGAGATAAAGGCTAACAACGACTATGTTCCCCTATTGCGGTCTCAGGAAGAAAATTGATTTACAACCCAAAACGCCACAAAACGTGGAATGGGAGATCCTCTATATCTCGGTAACTACATGGGTTAAAAACATAACAAATGTCTTATTTTAGGGATAAAGGGTAACAACAGAAGTTACAAAAAAAACCTACTTAAACTTAAAAAATTACTAGAAACTTCGAGAAACAAAAGCGTCACGCGAGTAAAGTAGTCCTACGCCTTTAACATCAGCGGCTGTTTGAAAAAGACAACCTCCCGTCATTTTTTTGACATATCGAATATGGAAGAGAAATACATACATATCGAACATAGAAGAGTGTGTGAAATTATGCATTTGACAAAACACCGTTACTAAAATATTTTAGATGATGCAACAAACTTACAGAACAGATTGCTTACCCGGACCGAATGCTATGAATAGTACGGACGTTTAAATCTCGCAGAACATCCGCAAAAGACGATGCAAAAACTATCCGCCGGGTCAACAGGCGACTTCACTCCGAAGAAGTGCATTCTTTGATTCAATCTTCTATGCAAATCTTTTTTTAACACGTTCACCCAGTGGCGGATTTTGACATTATGCCACAGGCGAAAAACTGTTTTGAGGTCCTTTTCCTAACCAATGTCGTAAATTCGCAGTTGGCGTTGGCTTAGCACAGCGATGTACGTCGAATTAGATTCAAGACACGAGGCGAGCACCATTTTATTTTTCTGGAACATTTGTTGCTTTCAATTACAATAATATGTCTTATGCGCAACCGGATCTTCATGGTTCTCTCAGCTACTACTACAAAGTCTATGCAAAACTACACAGTTGCGAATTTTGACATTATGACGCCACAGGCGCAAAACTATTTTGAGGCCCTTTTCCTAACCCATGTCTTAAATTCGCAGCTGGCGTTGGCTTAGCACAACGATGTACGTCGAATTAAATTTGAGGCCCCCTCAGAGTTTCGAGACACGAGGCGAGCTCCTCTAGCGCCTGTGCAAAAAACCGCCACTAAGTTCACCCCGGTGCTGCAATTCATGTTTCTCTTCCATGGGCGGCTACTCTAGGAGTGCTCTGCTTTATTGGGCGGCGCCGAACTAAACTGAAAAATGAAATTTCACCGTAATGATAACCATTGCTGCGCTTGCTTATGCTAACAGGCTTTATAAATTCTTATATAAAAAGGGTAAAGATTCTGCCACAAAGGAAACTAAGGGGTCTATTCTGGTACCCCCGGTTGGGTTGGGAGTTGGATTGGGTTCCGCACGTTAACAACGGAACCCAACCCAACTTACTTTAACATTTTCTTGTTTTTAGTGTTTAAAAGATAATTCAGTTCTATATGTATTATGGGATTTTCATCAAATTTTCTCAAATTTATAACCAGGTGGCACACTTCGTATGAATAAAAATTTAATCAAATTAATCGATCAGTTGATAATTAAGTTTTAAACATTAAAATAGTTATCATACAGAAATCAAGTGAGCACTGAACGAAGCAACAGA
>BGPR01002782.1:0-17651 GCA_013235015.1 Araneus ventricosus | reverse complement strand
AACTTCTATCTTGTAGTATACTAATAAAATTATAATTTTAAAAACTGTTTTCATCAGTTTTGCTTTCTATTTATTTTGTATTTTAATTCAGAGAGAGTATTTGTTTCATCTTTCGTCACTTACACCTATGAACTTGACTATTGCTACATAATTTATCTGCTTCAAATAGATTGATATTTTATATCAATCTGTTTTAAAATCTAAATAATACCAATGTTATATTTTTTATTTATGGGCGGTGTCAAAGCTGTCACAGCAAACAATTTAAGGGAACATACGACTGTTAAAGCTCGAAAATTTTCGATTTTATGAAAAAAATATATATTATTTCACTGTCTTTTCTAAACAATTTAAAACAATTCGTGTTAAAAAATTCACATAATTATGAAAGTTATGAAGGAAAATTAATCAGCTGTTCAACGTAAACATAGAAAATGGCCATATCTTTAAGCGCTATAACTAAAAGTGTTTTTTTTCTTATATTGCGCGCACAATATCTCAAGAACTATGGAATATTTTTACATAAAATTTTTACTGAGTATGTACTGAGCTATGTTCTACAAATTGAACCACAATTTTTGTACTTATTTCTCCAAAGGGAAAAAGGAAATTTTAACTATTTTTCCCATTTTATTTAAAATTGGTATATAAAATAGAAATTAAATTTAAACGTTAATAAATTGTGGTTCGGTTTCTTAAACAGACTGTTTGGATTACTTATATACCCAAGATATTGTGTTTAGACCAATATTTTATCCGTAATCATGCGCGCAAGGTGACTATCTCATTTTTTTCTCCAAAAATTATACCCATATTTATTACTCTCTCAAATAAATACATACCAATATAAAGGTTTGAGAATGTGTGTACTATAAGAGAAAGAGCAGATACTTTCTTTAGAAAAGAAAGTAAATTTGTGAATTGCATTATTTCAGAGATATAATGTATCCAATTTGACAGTTTTCCACCATTTGTTCGAGGTTTAAGAGTCGTATGTTCCCTTAACTCTGCTATCATGCTGCTACAATTATCATGCCACTACATAGTTAGGATTTCACTCCCCTCATGGAACACATCTGCCTCTGCTGTAATTTATTACTCATCTACCAGGTGTATCCTACTAACCTCCAGATCCTATCCTGTATGTAATATCCCTCTGAGGGAGGGCACCTCAAATACGGGGATGAGAAGTCGCTGGATACGTAAGCGGGTTTTCGCTTCCCTAGAAGATACAGGAATGGTGATGTTATCATCGCTGATAAGGGGTCATACCTCTCATGGAAGGAGTAGGTGCATAGGCAGGGGTTGGCTATTTTGTAACTGACCATAACAGATGCTTTACTATTCGCAACTGCCATTCATTCTGATAGATCGGATGGCCGAGTTCTATTCTTTATGAATTTCTTGTTCAAATGTATTGCTCCAAGTGAGACACGTCCACTTATAGCTATGAAAGGACAAGAATTTGAAACTTTCGAACTGGTATAAGGAATTGGATATCAAAGAATGACTTACAGAGAGAAATTTTCTTTCTCCTAAAGAGAGATTTCCTCTGTTCCTTCGTTAAAATCTTCTATAAGAATATGTTTGAACTTTCTTTTACTCCATAATCTAGAGAATGCCAATCAAAAATTCAATACAGACGAATCATATTTTGCATATTAGTCAATATTTGGTTTCAGAATAATTAATTCAATATGCGGCGAAAGATGGTAAACACTGTATAGCCACAACTGTTCTCATGGTGGTGTATTGAGAAAGTGTGGGTAACATAGATTATATCACTCAATCTGATGAATCTGATTCAACTGAAATAAAAGTAGTCTGTAATTGAAACATTGATTGTAGAGACCACAGGAGAAAATAATATCCAAATGCAATGGGAGAGTTAAAAAGACTGTTTAATTTGTTTCTTGCACATGTTAACTCTATGGGAAATTAGGAAAACTCAATTTTCAGTTGAAAAGCAGCAGAAATTTTTATTTTTTATGATAATGTAAAAATATTAGTTGCAAAATACATGTAAAGCATTTGTCTTCTTCCTCCGCGCCACTGCAACTTTCGTGGATCCAGCTAAGACAGTTTCTACATCGGTTTAACCCTTCTCATCTATTTAAATTACAAAATGCATAATTAAAATGCAAACACTCATAGTTTGATGTGTTTTTATTTGTTCATCCGAGTAAAGATCATTACTGATTGTCCCCGTCTTACGCCACTTGGAGTACCCGGTTTTACCCCCGAGTACAGAGGTTATGGAAAACGAAATAGAATCGCTCAAATATTGGACTAAACCTTTACTGTTTGATAAGGTATAAATACTAAGTAAACGTATAATAATCTGTAATAAATATAGTTTTTATAACTGTAATGATTATTAAATAAGGATGGTTTAAAATCAAACAAACATTAGAGAGATGACGTCTTAAAACAATTAAACCTTCACAGACGCAGTGAATTCAACAGAAACATCACGCCAATTTGACTGTTCCTTTTTCTTGATTAGTCGAGTGCAATTCAGTATCTGTCCGCTAGAAAAGAGCACCAGAACCGAGGGTACCCGGTTTTACACCACACGCCCCTACATAAAATTTCATCTCTGTTCGTCCTGCTTTTACCATTTGTTATGCTTCTTGCGTTCTGGTTTTATCACATCACGTAAAAAATGCTAATACAGTCCGACCTCGAAATTCCGGACTTCTAAAATCCGAAATCTCCGAAAACCGGACGATTTTTTTTCAACTCATGACGAGAAAAAAAATAGCTAAATAAATTTTAGACTAGAACGCTTGAGGCAAGATGCGTCAATTCCAGTCATTCTATTCATTTTAAACTACTATATTTTTGTCTTTGTATCATTTTTTAATGTCTCTTTATGTTTTTATTGTTTAAAACGTGATTTTATATGGAGTTGTTGGAATTGACGTCAACGTGTAGGTCAGCATACGTCTCGATTGATTGCGCATGCGCAAACGTCAGAGGCGTTACCAAGGCAACCATTTGCCTTTCCCTTGCGACTCCCGGGTCTGTTCTGAAGACGTCTGCACATGCGCGCTTAATTGTGACGTAACTTACCTACACGGTGACATCAGAACTTTGACATCTCTATTGGTTTAAGTAAGATACCTAAAATCCGGAAATTTCCGAAATCCGGACCATCCAATCCCCCGAGCAGTCCAGATTTTCGAGGTTGTACTGTAGGAACCCCAGTAACAACAGATTTTTGTGTTCATTTTAAGAGAAAAATTGACGCGAATTTTATAAATCCAAATCTTCGACAGCTTATGCTTTGATATTAAACGACAAAAAATTAAATTCATTTCTCAACTAGTTTTGAAACAAACATTGCTGCGACAGACACTCGAGACGACATTCATGCGAGCAAAAATGGAAGCTTAAAATGTTCCAAAAGATGAATAATATTCTTCAACTGCATGCAAAGCAAACACTGCCCACGTTCATTTAGAAGTTCTGGAGTCCTCGACGAGTACACACAGGCATGCAATACCGGAATTGCCGGAGGATCTCCGCCATCAACAAACGATAGAGTTCGAGCGAATGTTGTTTTAAGCGCGCTTTCCAAATTTAATCAAAATTCGACCAACCGTTTAGTCTCCTCTGCGTAGCGTTGCAAATGGAGAATATTGCCCTAGTGGTCAAAGGAACACAGTGTAAATAGGTTTGATCTCTCATGATGTCGAATGTTGACACTGAAATCACTAAATTAGTACCTCGAGTGCTTACTCTCGACGCTTGAATGTCATTAGAATCGACGTTCAAATATATAACTTGGCCATGAATATCTGGAATGACTTTTCTGCCAGTTTTATAAAAGGAAGCATCGTTAATTGCAAATCTAATGATAAATATCTCATTTGAAATTCCATTCGATAACTAATTATCGTGAAATAATCATAATCAACATTCATAATTTATCTCTCATTCTTAGCTCAGGAAAACCTTATACAAAGTGGCAATTTGGGATTGTCGCCCGACGCCTAAACATCGAATCTTAAATGACTATGGTTTAACATAATTTTTTTTTCTTTTGATAATATTTCGTCGCTTAACAAGCAATATATCTATCTCAATAATAAGCAAGCTATCTATCTCAATAATAAGCAAGCTATCTATCTCAATTTTTTGAAATTTCAAAAAGGGAGATAATACTCAATTTTTCGCAACCAGTAACGACTATTTCTGAACATTTTTAACATCTCGTATGAACATGGGGCCACATGTTCCTACCAGACGTGAAAACAATTCATAAATAGTCGTTACTGGTTGCGAAAAATATAGTATTATTTCCCTTTTTGAAATTTCGAAAACTTGAGATATTTAGTGTTGCTTGTTTTGAAATGATTTATTATGCAAAGGAAGTATTAAAGCTGATCCATCAATCCATCCATCCGAAAGAGCTGTCAATCTATAAAAATCATTCCCCGTGCGAAAAATGATAAGTTCAGACTAACAAAGTAATTAGAAGTCAACACAAGGAAATCTCCAAGAACAGGATAATTTTCTTGATTTACTGGAGTAACAGTGATTTAGATTTTAATTTTCTTAAAATAATATCTTCTTATGAAGTAGCACGAAGATTATTGTGAACGAATGTATGGTGTCTAATTAATTTCAATACGCCATTGTGAGGATGTTTCATCCAATCCAAATAAAACTCGAGCCAAGCACCTATATCTGCTAGATCTTTAACTCTTTAATCCCGAGGCGACTTTTATCTTCCAGCCCCTTTGAAACCAGGAGTTTTGTGGAGGAAACGACATGCATTGGACTCTCCCAACTGGGTGGTCATTTACCCCAACCTTCCCTTAACGCACGCGGAAATGGGCTGTGGTTGGCAAGGATAATCGGACCCTCTACGTCGCTTATCTCCTAAGCGATCTCGGAACCTCTCCTTCCCTCAAAAGAAGCCAACCGCCTCAGACCGGCCTTCGTCGCTGTTAAGGGGAAATTTTTAAACCGCCCAGGACCGCCTTGCTCCCCAAGTAGCACAAAGATATTGTATAATATTGTACGATAATGAACAATATTCACAATATTGTATAATATCGTATAATATTATATAATGTTGAACAATATTGTACAATATTGTGTATAGTGCTGTGCTACCTGGGTCGGTGTGAGAGGGTTAATAGAAACGCGTCTCAAACCCGATCCACTAACTACAGCGAGTTCCTAGTAGTATAAGCTATTTTACAACATTTTTGTGGTATTTTACATTCTCGTGTGTGTTGAACAATATTTTAAAATTATTCTGCAATATTTTTGTTATTTGGGGCAAGGATCCCAAAAACGAGACTCGCCCACTAAGCTACCGTGATGTTCTGCTAGAAGCAATCATTGCTTGTGTGTGACTCTTATGTACCGTGACTGTTTAGATGGCTTAAGAAAATATCAGGAGGAGGAAATCTTTCGCATTTCTTGAGATTTAACTTTGGAATACATTATAAAAACCACTTACTTCGAGCATAGAGTTAGCTATAGGATGCAACAATACATCAAGTCGAATAGCTCTGAATATGTACCTAACGTATTTGAAAACAAATATTTTATTTACAGATTTAAATTAACTTTATAATTGATATTATTACTAATATAATAGCCCAGATCTCTCAGTAACGGTCTGACGTCACACAACAATAAAACTCGCGCCATAGCACTGCGAGACGTTAAACAGCATTATTTCGTTGTTAGAGAACCTAAATTTCAGTCACTTTAAATTTAAAAGAGTAAATGTCGTTCCTATTTCAAATTTAATAGCTCTAAAATGGTGAAATAAAATTTGATAGCGAGATAAATTTTATATCAATCGATATGACCAATTGTTCGCGAGAAATTTTAAATTATGTGAATCGTATATTTCAAATTAATTTCCGTTTTTTAATAGAAAGTAGTAAATTACGTCAGTGGTATATCATGCGCGTTATATTTTGGACGCACGATGCATCTAGTTGTTTATCGCAATCGTGGTGATATAATTTGATAATATTTTTTGGTAATGTTAAAATTTACACAAGGACACCTGAAGTACAAGGAAAATTGTTGAAGAACGAAAAATACATCACACGGAATGTTGTTCACCATGAGGGTTTTTGAATAAAGAAATATGTAAATAAAAAAAAATATTTCCTGTCATAATGCATATGTTTGTTATTTGTTTTCAATCAATGTTAAACATTTCTCTTGCATATATATCTATTTAAACACGTCAGATTTGACGGGAAATCTCTCGAATGAAAAGGCAATTTGCATCATTTTCTAGTTTGTAATAAAACTCTATATTTGGAATGAAAGTTGCGTCATTCCCTAAAACTCAAAGAAATGCACACTGTCATTCGTCGCTGATGCGCATGCGTATTCACATCATAGGCAGATTTGGTACGTCTAGTGTATGTGTATGGGCGGGTCGTATCAAGAAACACAATTAGTGCTTAGTTATAAGAGATGACATTCTTCACCCAATTGTGTGTTCTTAGACAGGTGCAGTGAGGAATTCCTTTTTTTCTATAAGACGATAAGTGCTAGACCATACAAAGCTCGGTTGGTGGAGAACTACCTTCGTAAAAGACTATTGCGTCGTTGTTTAAGCAAGTTGTCCGGACTTGAACCCTATTGAGCATGTTTGGGATGTTCGAGGGAGACTTATTGCTACACTTAACCAGCACCCGTTCGAGGATCCTCACAGGATCTTCGAACTGTCTTGACATAGCAGTGGGATTTGCAGCCAACTGAGTTAATAAACTCCATCATTTTCAACATAGACATCGTTTCCGTGTCTGTAAAGCTGTTAGAGATTATCACAATCCATACTGAAGCTGATTACACAATGAACTCGGATACTTCTGTTCAGCAACGGATTCCGAGACTACCACTTTTGGACGATTTTACACCGATAAGGGGTGTCAGGCAATGAGTCATAAGAGCGCATTTCTGTGGTTCTCTGTTAGACCTTTCTCAGTAAAATGTAAACATCACCCTTCCATTCTTCACTTCCCCCTATTTTGATGAAAATAACTCCGCCCGGCGCATGCGCAAAATCGCCGAGACTTTCCGAATCCGTTGCTAAACAATATCTTTATTTGTATGTTTTTCATCTTGTGTATTTTCAAGACAGAAAATAAATCTGTTGCTTTCTTGTGTGCCTAATTTGTGGAAACTGTTTGTTGAATGTTTTTTGCAAAATTTCATTAAATTCCAGCGAACAGAAATTTCCCATTTATAGTTTTTCTGCTTTGCCTTCAACTTTTGGAAGCCACTGAATAATGCGCATTTCTTGCCTTTACTGAACATTGAGAGAACTTGGATAACATTTCATTTTGTGTATTTATTTGAATCCAAATGTATTCTCTCGCTCAGAGAGTTTTATATTAAATATTTTCTTTCGAATATGTCTGAATTAATTTAAATTCATATTAAAGATCAAGAAGTTATTTGAGTAGAACTTTCTAGTGCGCTTTATTTCCTTTACCTGAGTTAGGGAATTTCTTCGAATAGCTGTGCATTGTTAGATGTGCCGATGCTAATATTCCACAGTTGAAACAAATGAGCAAAAATGAAATGAGTCTGATTGCTTTTCTTATGGAGTATGAATTGTTTACGCAAGTAGGTGGGCATTTATCTCCTTTATTGCGACGGTGGTTCCGTCTTAAATACATTTGCTGATAAATAACAGAAAGACAGGGAGGAAATATGAAAAAGGAACCCATTAAGCTAATATTTCATGTCTGTTGAATACGGTATAAATTGTATGTGCTTCGTGGAACGAATATTTATTATTCACAGTGAATATATAATGCTGAATTCCTCGCATTCGGAAAACAACACGTAAATCTTCGCTATGACGCTCCTGTTAGCTACTTCCAGCATAATTAAAAGAGCATTATGCATTATTTTATTTGTTGCATCTTATGAGAAGATATAATGTTGATTACGAGTAGGAATATAAATTATAGGTAAACCTGGAGTGTACGGTGCCGGCCTGCTTCTCGCCAATTTTTCTTGGCGCAATTTTAGTTGCCGTCGCCAAATACTGTTTCGGATGTGATGTACGCTTTTTATTGATATCTTCCGCATGCGTCACCTGAAAAGGAGAGATTGAGCACGCAATGCCTGCGGCATTTTAAGTGTGTACCGTGCAAATTTTTTAACTTAGAAAAACATCAGAGGCTTCGCTTTCAACATAGCAGGAAACTAGTAGCTATGCTTTTTCATTGAATGTTAGGAATCTAGGTTTTTTTTAAAAAAATCCAAAAACGAGAATTTCCGCACGCAATGTCTGCGGCATTTCAAGCGTGTGCCAGGCAAATTTTTTAACTTAGAAAAACATCAGCAGCTTGCTTTCAGCATAGCGGAATACTCGTAGCTTCGCCCATTCATTGAGAAACGAAACACACAGAATAACATACACAGTACTGAACAGATATTCAAACTGAAGAATTCCAAACGAAGTTCGATTCAAATTCGAATGAATCGACCATTCATATCGAAGATTTGAACAAAACAGTCCAATCGAAGCGAGGCATAATATAGGATGATGCTCAAGACACCAATGAGAAGATTAATTTCCGCACATACGCGCAAATTACTCGTTAAAAACATCATTGCGCAACTAAAACAAATGTTCTCCCATCTCCGTTCTTGGCGGCAAAGAGTTGGCGATCCTAAGACAAACGAACTAGATGGGCACCGTAGACACCACATTAGCCAAATTATATTATAAATATGATAAATTTTCCTCGTAAAGAAATATTCTTACGTTAGCTTATAAAACAACTCGTGTGAGAAGGACCCATATCAGCTAGACAGGATGCGAGGACCTGTTTACATGGGCAAGTATGGATTATCTGTCTGAAGGACACGTGCCTCTTTAATGTAGATAAACACTTTGCTCATGTATATAAAGAAGTTAGGCAATCACTTAGGGCAGCGCCGTATATAACCTAACAGAGATAAACACATTCACAGCTACTGACGAGATATCTCGTCTTTCATAAATCGTTGAGGACCGCGGTGGCCTAGTGGTAAGGTCTCGGCCCTGGTGCCGGAGGGCTCCAGGTTCGGTACCCGATTCCAGTGCAGATCCGCCGTGTATGGGGACCGTTGCACGCTAAATCATACGTAGTTGCGTGGTAGTAGTGTGGAGTGGAAGTTTGGAGAGGGGGTGCCAGCTCAGGTGTCGTTCTCGTCATCTGATCGTGGTTCAAAATTACTAGGTCCGTCCCAAAATAGCCTTCGTGTTGCTTCAAAACGGGACGTTAATACAACTAAACTAAACTAAACTAAACTTCAGGAATCTTTGCTACGCACTAGGTTCACCTCTATCTTCTATAATTTATAAATTGTCTAGAGCTAGGACGGTTACTTTTTGTCTTTCTTGGAGCTTACATCCAATTCGCCCGGAGCGATGAATGTATTAATTTGTACGCCACTTAAGCGTGTATAAGTTGTAATTAAAATTACTATTAGCATTAAGGTTAATTTTCCTTCCCAGGTGGTTCATTTTTTTCATCATAGAATTATCATTTCAAAAAGAACCTAAGATCACAAATGAATTAAAAGTTATAATTTTTACCATATTTAGTTAGATAATTTTCATTATAAATCAAACAGATGAACATTTATAATATTCTGAAATTCATGCATTAAAAATAATGAATCTCACAAAAATTATATATACCAAATTAAAGCAAGGTATAAAAATAGTAATTACGGAAGTTGTAATCATAGGTTTGAGAGCGCAATAGAAGTTACCAGGGAATTTTTATAGTAAAAGGTCATATTTAATACGCTTATCTCCATAAATAGTTTTAAAACTTAAGCTTTCATAATGCATTCGTAAGAATTTATAAGTGACGAATAAGAATTCACAAGAGTTATCTGCTTCCGAAAAACATGTCATTTAGTGAAGCCTTTCTCTCCATTCAAGAGCCAAATTGTGCAGCAGAAAGTGATTACTAAGTGGCAAGAACTATGGAACGAGCAATTACATAATAGGCTTCACAATGTTAAACCTGTAATTGCAAATTGGCCCATTTTTCCATATCGTAAGGCTGATGTTACGTTAACTCGCCTACGTATTGGGCATACCAGGTATACTCGCAGGTACTTATTATTCCTAGAACCTATCCCAATGTGTGCATCACGCAATATACCTAATACGGTAGATCCTATTTTAACCCTCTGATTCTTAAGAAATTGGAATAGAGGGACCTCACAATACGGGACTCCCGAGTTCCTCTTTCATAGATAAGGAAATTCACTTTTCCCCTTCAAAACCATAATGGTCCCTGGCACTGTCCGAATTCTAAGAAAACCCCCCTTTTCCCCCAACCCATTTGGGCGAGCCATTCTAACGAAGAAAGCGCCCTCAGCGAGGTTCAAATCGATCACTATTGCGAAAGGTGTGGAGTTTTCGCAGTGATATTTGACCTTTTCGGACGCATATTTACGGATCCTACTATGGTTTGGAATGAGGTCGCTTCTCATTGGCTCTCAGCGTCACGTGACTAGGCTTGCTTCTAAATGACGTCGTGAAGCTAAACAGTACTTACCATCGCTGAAAGTTCGTTCTTTATTTGTTTTGTTATAAAGAAGTATACTTCATTTGCTTGAGAAACATCCAAATAATCATAATTAGAAGGTAGTTTTCATTTCTCCATGATGCGATAGCGGAAGACAAAATAATAGTTAAAATCCCGCCTAAGCGCGTTGCTATGACATCATTAAGAAGCAAGCCAAGTCACGTGACGCTGAGAGCCAATGGGAAGCGACTTATTCCAAACCATAGTAGGATCCGTAAATATGTGTTTGAAATGGCGCGGGTATCGAAGTGGATAGTTCTCTTTGCTGGCGAGTGGGGGCGCTGATCGAATTGCGGAGTGAGACCTTTGAATGAAGCTAAAAGATTAAGGGAGCTGAAGCTTGAACCTTGATTCTTTTGGGACCAACTCCGAGTTTGAGACCTGAGTGTCGAGCGCGATTTTGATGCTTATTTCGAGTACAGCGAATTGGAAGCTTAGAAGCTTGAAATAACTTTTATTTATTAATATGTCGTATTGAAATTCTTGGAGGATCTGTAAATGTTGCTTTGAATTGTCCTATGTTGAAATTACGTCTATGATATGTAAATTAAGGGGAGTTGGAACCCTAACCCTGTTACTTCGATGTACCTTTTGTCAAAATCTATTACAGATTCTTGTTTGAAATTTTTTATACAAGTAAAGTATATCTATTAGGAGTGTTATTAGTATTAGGATCTGTAAATATGCGTTTCGGACGTTCCCGTATCGAAAGAGTTAACCAAATATCCCAATTTTAACCATCATTGCATACGTTTTTTTAACTCCAACTTTTTAGATCTTGGAACTTTGCTGGGCGAGAAACCGCACCCAAATGTGTTTGCTTTTTTCAGAACTATTGGTTTTATGTCGCAACTTCAATTCGCTGCATTTTTTAAAAAATTATACAAAATGATCTATAACCTTTTGTCTCAGAGACATTGCTAAACTAGCTTTTAATACTTTTCACGGCTTACACTGTCACTTTCTGTTTTGGTATTTTATCCTGTGGCTATAATCTTACCTTGGGTATGGCGCAACATAGCCAAACATGGCTTTTGTGCCATTAAAATTTACTACTGTCCCATTCTATCCTCCATTCAAAAGTATCCTTTAATATATTGCGAGGATTTGAGCAGAAAGTTAATCATACTGCCCAAGAGCAACCTTTCAATGACACACAATTTGCAACCCCTTTCATACTCCATGAATTCTGCAATTAAATGCGATCCAAACTGACCGGCAGAAAGTTTTGTCCCGACTAATTTTAGTCTATTAACAAATGCGATCAGCTAGAAGTTGATCTCAATTATTCCTCCCTTTGTGCCGACCCTCAGAACGAGTTAAATGGAGTGTGGCGATGAGTTAGTTAAAACGTCAACTTGTAGAAGAGCCATTTCGCATTGAGAGGGAACAATACGATAATGAAACTCGTTTCGCAACCACTTACGAATTGAAACATTTGTCTAAGCGCATGAATGTTAAAGCTTCGCTACGGTGGAGTCGGTAGAAATTAGATCTCGCAGGCTGATACTGAATTTAGATCTCGATGCATTTTGTATGCCATCATGGCTTAAAAATGTAAAGTCTCTGGAAATGAAATGATTGGCATGGAATATTCTGTGTCGTTCGTGTCGTCAATAATGTAATTATATTTCAATCGCTCGCTAACGCTGATATTTTTTTGAGCTCGGTTTCATCAATTTTGTGTATAATTTGCTTAATGTAGCAGTCTACGGCTTTCCAATGGAAGCTTTTAACTCGCGTTACTGCTTCAAGATATTTGAAAACGCGCTTTTAGTTGGATTCTTCATAGGAATTCTAGCTATTGCAATGGTTCTCATGACAAGACTTCCACAAAATTTCTGTAGATCTTCACTGATCATGACATCTAGAACACAACCACCCCTCGTACAAATACAGGGTTCCCACTTATATCCGTTACCCCCCTCCTTAACTTCTAAACGGTGACAGCTTAGGCCATAAAGTTGGTGTCTAGGTATAGTAAAAAGTATATGCGCTACTCGATGACGCAACTTACAACGCCATCTATCGTCGAATTTTTGAATTGGCGGTCCTATCTCGTAAACGGTGAAAGATACGAAAAAAAAAATAGAAAGTTGTAGAGCACTCTCGATTTAGTACGAAAAGAAACCTTGCGCACATTAATACTCAAAACAGAGTTTTAAAAATGAACATTTGTTTGATTGTGATTTTCTACACTGTGGCGTCGTGAAACGCGAGCGAAGCGAGAAATCCATTCCAGAGTGCAAATGTGTATAGTGGCTAACGGAGAGCATTTTGAGCAATATAAATAAATGATCCAGAAGACAGGGAAGTGTCTCAACTTCTTTCTTCCACTCTTTATGACATGATAATTGTCAAAATCGTGACGAAACAAATGTTCATTTTTTGCATTCTGTTTTGAGTATTAATATGCGCAAGGTATCTCTTCGTACTAAATCGAGAGTGCTCTACAACTTTCTAATTGACTTTTTTTTCTCGTATCTTTCACCGTTTACGAGATAGGACCGCTAATTCCAAAATTTGCCTGTAGATGGCGTTGTAAGTTGTCTCATCGAGTAGCGCATAACCTTTTTACTATACCTAGACACCAAGTTTATGGCCTAAGCTGTCACCGTTTAGAAGTTAAGGAGGTGTAACGGATAAGGGGGTGTAACGGATATACGTGGAAACTCTGTATACAGGGTGATTCAGAAAAACGCGGCCAAGCTTTAAGGGTAGGTCAGGCATACGATAATGCCTCCAGAATCGCATTGGAACATGGGTGCTCAAACGCCATCTGGAGGCAGCAGATGGCATTTAAAATAAAACAGCGCTGGGCAAAACGCCGATATCTTTTAGAATCTTAACGGTATTGAACTGGAATTTTTATATAAGTTGTGCTATATGTATGACTCTGAAGTTGTGAAAGACAAATTACGTCACCTTCCGAGCATGCGCAGTAAAAATATTACTACAAATGCTAATTTCTCCTTTATTATTCAACGTATTTACATAAGATTTTAATATAATGCTTCTCTAGTACATATCATGTCCTCTGTAAATTTCATATAATTCCAAGGAAAACTCATCAAGTTATAAACAAAAAACATTCTGAAAATTTGGAATTTTTTAAAGACACACTTATGTCTTCCCGAATATTCATGCTATTTTTACGAAAATGCATGTAAATTGCGTTAGAAATTCAAAACACATTTCATTAGAACTAAAATTTTATTTTCTATTCGATGGTGTATCTAATTTTTTTCCAACGATTATCAGAAACAATACTGTGGACGAAAATGTGTGAAAAATCACCGAAAACAACACAAAACAGTAAACAAAAAAATTCTGGATTAAATTTTAAAATTCGGGCTTCGAGGTGCATTTAGTCATCATTACAAGTACCTGTGTGCCAGATTTCATGGCTGTAAGTGCGATAGATTCGTATGGACATCGCACACAAACAAACATTGCCTTTAATAAGTACAGTTAAGATAAACTAATTGAACTATCGGTAAGAGAAAGTATACAAATGTTACGAGGAAGAAAGGATAAAACTTCCTGCAATAATTTCAAAAATTTCCTATTGCAGCCGCAATGGCAAAAAATGTAACATATTTTTTCAGAAGAAGCCTTAGTCACGAGGATAACTCGCCAAATCTTACCAAATAAATGTTTTAAAAATTGGATAAGAATTATAATTAATTCGGCACTTAAATGATGTAGTTAATCCTAAAACAATGATGTTTAAATGAGGTCACTGATAATTCATCTATAAAATAAACAGATGCTAACAAAACCAGCGGGAGTGGTCTCCCCTAAACTTACTCGTATACTTCTCTGAAAAGGTGCTGTTTCCCCTCCCCGCGCGTGGATAAAAAAATTCGAACCTATTGTAACCCAGGATCCAATGACTATCAGAAAATATTTAGGTAAAAAATCAAATTCGAAGAGATGCGTTCCGATTAAATGCATACCGATTTCTACTCTTTCTACGCTCAAGGACAATTCTTCCGCGTGCACAGATTGCTACCAAGTACGCATGCGCATGGAGAATCGGATGGAAAAAAAGCGCCAAGCAGGAGTCAATAAATATCGTGCACAGAAGATTGCGTCCAATACGCATGCGTGTGGAGATAGCGGACGCGTTGGAGATGCGCTTATACAGACCGACAGACAGTCAACCTTTGGACGGATTTGGCCCAAAATTTTATACGGACCTACATTCATGACGATAAAACTGTGTACGAAATTTTATCCATGTAGCTGTTTAGGGTTTTGAATTATAGCGTTCGCATGACCGCGGACATACAGACAGACAGACAGACTTCCCGCTGACGGATTTTGTCCAGAATTTGACAGAAACTTACAAGTTATGTTTAAAGGCTACAAACCAAATTTCATCCCTTTATCTCTAATAGTTTCCGAGTTATCGTGTTCACAGACACAAACACAGACACACAGACAGACATAATTCCAAAATTGTGTTTTTCGGACTCAGGGAGGTCTAAAACGTGGAGATTCGTCAAAATCTCGAGTTCGAATTTTTTGACGATTACAATACTTTCTCTTTGTATACTTCGTATACGAGAAGGTAAAAATCGACGGGAGGCTGTCTCTGCAAAACGTCCGATGGTATTAAGGGGTGAAAGGTGGGATAGGGTATAGTCTATAGTGATTATTAGTCTAGTATGACTATGCGATGTAAAATTCTTCGTGATTTTCACCACCTTTGCAACTCGAATGTGACTAAACCGTAATTACAAATTATAAAATTATTTTTGCAATCTTCAATGTCTACCTTTCTCTGGTAAATGAAACCAAAACGAACTCTCTGTGTTATTTGGTTGGGGAGCTATAAGCGTTTCACTTTAGCACGAAATTCGACGTAATTCAACAATTCTTGAGTAATATTTCGCGTGAACATCAGATCGATGATTGAATTGCCTTAGTGCGCGCGCATCGGTCGCTGTGACGTCATCAAAAGTTTTAGTGATTTTCACCAGCTTTGAAGCTCAACTGTGACTAAACTGTAATTTCTAATTCTAAAATTTTGTTCTGGTATCTACATTGTCCACCTTTCTCTGTTAATTGAAATTAAAACCAACTTTCTATGTTATTTAGTTGCGAGGCTATTAACCGTTAAAAATACCACGAAAAGCGTCATCATTTTTTCCTTTCCCTACACACCGCTAGACCACTATGGAAGGACGTAAGACTACGTCAAAATAAAGTTTTGCTTTCACGAACCATTATATCCATCGAAAACCGCCGTTCCTACAAGCAATGTCAAATTTCATAGTTTAAAATAAAAAATGAGAGATGATCACAACTGAACTGCGGAATTGTACAAGTCATTTCTGCAGGAAACAGAAATGTTTTTCCATAAACATGGTGAATCTTTCACCAGAAATTGTTTCAAATCATTTTTAACTGGCGGATCCTTTAAACATAGATTTTCAATTGTAATATTGCGGTTAAACCAAATAAGAATTGAATGAGGGTTATCTTTCCGAATTAGCTCAATTTGCCAGATAATATATCATTCCCAGTACTTCGTTACTTTGGACGTAATTTACTATAGCGACATCTAAGCTGGCACATTACGTTTTTTCTTTTACATTTGAGACATGAGAACGTTTCACCTTTACTAACTGCAAAGAAACCTTATGTCCTAAAACCGAGGTTGCAGGTGGTGTAAGTAAATGGGATATGTAAAATGAGTAAGATTTTTCACGAATATATATTAAGCAAGTAATATTAAAAAAAAGTTACTTACGTATCAACGCCACAGAGGCTACAGATTCGCGGTAATGCGCCAATAAATAGCAATCTTGTTTACAAAAACCGCCAAATTAGCGGCACTTAAAAACCGCCAAATCTGTAGCTGTGGTGGCGTTGGCGGCACTTAAAAACCTCCAAATTGGCGTTAATACGTAAGTACAAAAAAAGCCAAATTTGGCGGCACTTAATTAATTTTAAAGTCAATTTCTACTTAGATCAGCGATCTACACGCTTCGTCACTGACGGTATTTATTCCTAAATTTATATCCTGCTAAATATCTTATATAAGAGACATATATCTTCCATATAAAACTAAAATTAATTAGTGAACTAATATTTGAAAAAACTGTATTATCATCAAGTGTCATCCACTACAATTTTTAAAAAATGTATTTGAACTTGAGTGGATGAATAAAATGTATGTTATTAACGATTGAAAATTTGAACAAGATATAAATATATATAGAGAAAGTGTGAACTAATAGTAGGAATTGAAGAAAAACTTCATAAAGTCTTTTTAACATATCCAATAGAGAGAATAAAGAAAGTAATCAGCAGTACCCTCTGACAAAAATACATGAAAAAATGACACCTTCGTGAACATACCAGAAAACAAAGGATATTAGGTCTAGAAGCTGGCAAACCTAGCTCCATCTATTGAGAAAAATTCGAACCAAACGACTCAAGGCGACATATGCTTTCTCCCATATAAAACTAAAATTAATTAATTTAATTTAATTAGTGAATTAATATTTGAAAAAACTGTATTAACATCAAGTGTCATCCACTACAAGTTTAGAAAATGTATTTGAACTTGAGTGGATGAATAAAAAGTATTTTATTAACTATTGAAAATTTGAAAAAGATATATAAATATATAGAGGGAGAGTATGAACTAACAGTAGGAATTGAAGAATGAATACAAATTAGATGTCACCCTCGTCATTTCAGTCTATTTGTAAAATTACGATATCCACCCCAAAATTATCTATCCCATGTAGATTCTCAAATCTTTATTAATCCAACAAATTAAAATGAAACTTCCCTGTGTATATTGATGAGAAAAAACTTCACTATGCAAAGTCACCATTAAACCTAAATAAAAAGAGTGAATTAGGATTCTTTTGAGCTTTATTTGCATAAAATCCTATTCTATAGAAATTCTTGTACATCTGAGAATTATCGAATATCAAAAATTTTAATTTCAATCTGCAATACACATTTATATTCGAGTTCTAATTCAAACAGATAATTTTTAATTAATATTTTCATGAGTTCGTCGTACAT
>BGPR01002781.1:124255-161492 GCA_013235015.1 Araneus ventricosus | reverse complement strand
CTGATGCTTCCATTCGGTTACATTGCTAAGCTCTCTGGTTTTGCTCTCCTCCACTCATTCAGGTCATGTATTACCGCTAGACTCACAAGCTTTTCTCAGAACTGGCTTCCAGTTCTTCTCAGAGCTTCTATGAAGCTCAATGTACACACCCCTCCCTGTCTCTCTCACTTTTGCCAATGAATCCTATTCAGCTCATTGTCAGATACTTCACGCCATGTTGGACTTAGTACTCATTCAAGAATGGAGTAGCCCCTTTTTTTGAAGGCGGGTACTCCAGTGGAATTTGTCAAGAACATCTAGTTGCATTTAACTAAAGTTCAAATATCTCAAAACTTACTTTTCTTTCTTGAAAAAAAGCTACAGATTATATATATATTAGTGATGTGCTCAGATTCGTTCCTTTAGTGGAATCGGATCCATGATTCAATTCCGACTCGACGTAAATGTGATCCGCAATTACTGTAATAATCTTTATTATTGAACTTGTATTTAATATAAATATGAATCATAATCAATGAAATTATAATTTTCATTGACAGTAATTCTCATTGATATTCTCTTTTGTGAATAATTTTGATTAATAATCATAATTAGATAATTAATTATATTAACGATAATTATACTATTAATTTTAAATTACTAATTATTTTTTAAATTAACGACTACCATTTAATTATTTTAAAATGTCGTTCGTAATTTAACGAAACTTTGCTAGAACCCTTTACAGGGCCAACTTTTGGTTTTATTATCTGGTTAGGACTTCTACGATGAATGTCATTAATTTGTTGACAATATATTTACTGACGTTCACTAATGAAATTTAGCTAAGATTTCTTTTCCTAATTAAATATCTCACCCAATTTATAGTAAGGCTCCATACGGTAAAAAACTTTAAATCATCATCAAGGAATATAAAACAACTCTTTTGCAGTTATCAGAAAGATCCACTGCTGTTAAAATCTGTTATTGACTATATTAACAAATTGTAATTTTAGTAAATTCCTGTCAGTTGAATTAATTGCTTTTTAAATTTTTTGGAGCAAACTATAGAATGTCATTTAAATATGCGAAGAGTCACGTGCATACGTGGCTTGGGAAAGAGCGTCATGTTTCATCGAAGACCCTGCTGACGTAAGGTTCGAGAATCGCGTAAAAGGCATTGTATTTTGCAGAGACAAAGTTTAATTTACAATTTCGTATTTTCTTTAAAAAGTTATTTTATAATATATTCAGCATTTTGTTTTATTTACTCTTTATTTTTCAAACCTGAACATTATTAGATAGATCCTAAATAATTCCTATTCTAGCATTGGTTCTCCTATACTTATATATAAGTTTAAGAAATTATTTAAAATTTATCTAATAATAAAATCAGGTTTAAAATAAAGAGTAAATAAATAAATACTGAATATAATATAAATAACAAAAATATCAAAGTAAATTACAAAAACAATTTACAACGTGTCTCTGCCTAACTCGCACCAGCAGCAGTTCGATAATAACGTTCTACTTTATAGCACAAGCATGTGCGAGAAGAATGGTATACTTAAGTAAATGTTCGTATTAAAAGGTATATATGCCAAAAAAATCGACGTAATGTATTCGACGTATGTGTAAGGTAATTCTTTAAATTACTCACTGGGAAAAAATATTATTTCTTAATAATTTTAAAAAGCATTTGTTTTGTTTCTTAAACTTTTAACAAAAATTCTTGTGCTGTTTGAAAAAAATACAGACTCAAATTTTTCTTTCACTAGTTTTATCAAATTTATTAATTTCAATGTACCAGTATTCAAATGATGAAACTATTTTTTGATATTTAGAGTCAGAACAAAAAATTATAATTATTTTTCAATTATACTTGTATGAATACTTTTTTTACTTGCATCTTCTTTTTTACTAGCAACTCTTTTACTTCTCAGCAATATCGAATCATTGATCAAACCCAACTATTCTACTGGTTCCTTTTAAACAACCTCAGAAATCTGATCTGTTATCGTAACCGATTGCATTCATTCAAATCAACCGAATCTTAGCATCTCCTGCTCCACGCGAAGAAATTTATCTGCATCCATGACCCCAAATGATATATCGTCCATTCCAGAAGGAAATGAATCCACTTCTAAGATTATGTATCCGAATCAGCGATTCTGAATCGGAATCATGATGCCTCGGAATCAGCAAATCCGATTCCGCGGATTCATAAATCCGAATATACGGATTCACAGATCCGATTCCGCGGATTCGTTCCTTTTAGCGGATTGGTTCCTTTTGGTCGGAATGGGATCCGATCGTTCTTTTGAGGAGTCGGATCCGCGGATTCGTTCCGGATTGAACTACACGTCACTACAGTGATCTCATGTTATAGAGCTATTGTCCGGAGGTACAATCTTCGGAGATTATTTGCCTCATGAAGCACAATAAAATCAACAAAGCACCTGGAATTGACTCCATAACAAATAAGATGCTAAAAGATTTGCCTCTGAAAATTATCCTAAAACTGACTGAAATTTTTAATGACATGCTCAAATTCAGACACTTTCCTAACTGCTGGAAAACAGCTAGAGTTCTGCCAATTTTAAAGCCGCGCAAGGATCCGACTCACCCGCATATTTACGAATCCTACTATGGTTTGGATTAAGGTCGCTTTTCTTTGGCTCTCTGCGTCACGTGACTTCGCTTGCTTCTGAATGATGTCATAGGAGCGCGCTTAGTTTGGATTTGGATTTTTATTTTATCATGGAGAAAACAAAATTATCTTTATCTTGAATTCATCATTCTCTTAAAAAATATCCAAATAATCGTAATTAAAAGATAATTTTGGTTTTTCCATGATACAATAGCCAATGGAGGACTGGCGAGGTTGCCAGATTGCCCGATCGCAAATGGGTCCCTTAAACATACAACAATGGGGACTTCAACATTTTTTAATTTTTTAAATCAATTTAAAATGCTTCAGAACGAACAATAACATTAAAAAAATTCTAGAAGGGTTTTTTTTTTTAAATTTGCAATCAAAGTTCGCCTCTCAGAAAACGCGGGAAAAAGATCCATTTTGGCGCGAAACTGGTCTGACGTCATTGTTTCCTGACAGGGGAGACACATGCTTCCTTTCCGTTCGCTCTCTATAGAGATTCTCTTTTTTTCTACATTTTCCGACTATCGCATCAGATAAAATAATGTCGGCAAGTTACAAGTATTGTATTGTTCCTAAATGTCGTAATACATCTGGAACGGCACACGATAAATTATTTATCGATGTGCCAAAAAATTATGTTATTCGCAAAAAGCGATGAAGAGAGATCCGAAGCTAAATCCGGAATTATCAGCAAGCAGCGTTCGTCAAGTCTGTGGAGATCATTTTGATGTGAGTTATTAATCTATATTATACGTATCAAAATTGTATATCATGAAGCACAATAAATTCAGAATTCGATATTTTTTTTTGTTTTTAAAAGAAGTATAAGGCAAGGTTAGCAGCAAAAAAAAAAAAAGGTATTTTAAAGCAAATAGTTAAATTTAATTAGTTTTTTCCGTTTGATTACATGGAATTTATCTTTTCACCAATTGAGGGGCCATTGCCCCTCAAAGGATAAAAATATAGAAGACCCCACCTTCTTTAAGAATCTTTTTTTTAAAAAAAACTTACTCATGTTATTTTATAGTATAAATTTTTTCAATGGATATTCGAATGTTTCTTATATTTTTTTAACAAATTACAGTACTATTGAAAATTAACAAGAATATCTTAAATTAGATGAGTGGTTGACTTAATTTATTGTATTAAATGAAATAAAATCATTAACGTTTTTGGTTGACAAAAATTTTTGGGAATGTACGTTAGTGCGGCTTCCCATGCCTCAGCAATTTGGGTTTACCCAACAGTTTTCCACGACCCATCAGCTCCTTAGAGTTGTAGAGCATATTCATGAAGGGAAAAATTCCAATCTGACTACTGCTGCCATATTCTTAGATATTTCAAAAGCCTACGACAAAGTGTGGATCGAGGGTCTGATTCACAAATTAATTGCTTACAAATTACCTCAATACATTGTTGAGATAATACAATCATATCTTACGAAGAGGCACTTCACTGTTCTTGTTAAAAACTCAGACTCTTCACAAGGAAAACTTCAGTCTGGCGTAACACAAAGGGGAATTCTGGCCCCCAATAATTTTTTTGTTTTGTTCATGAATGACATCCCACAGGTCAAGAATATTATGCTCAGCTTTTACGCCGATGATACGGCTATACTCTTGCAAGGTAAAACCCCTGATAAAGCTATTGTACCCCTTTAAAACTACCTTAAAAATCTAAAAGTCTGGCTTGTAAGATGGAAAATTAAACTAAATGTTGACAAGACAGAGACAATTCTCTTTAACAAAAAGAATGACGAGTGGCCAAAAGTAAATGTCTATGGCACCCCATTCGAATAGAAAAAGGAAGTGAAATATTTGGGGGTTATTCTGGATAAGCAACTAAACTTCCGAACCCGTACTAGCCAGATCAAGGAAAAATATAACAAAGCATTCCACGTCCAAAACTCTTTAATCTGTAGGAACTCTAGTCTTAATCTCAACAACAAGGTACTAATCTATTTAGCGTATCTGAGACCAATTGGGACCTTAGTCCCATTTGGACCTGCACTACCAAAAGTAACTTATGAAGCATACAGGTGCTTGAAATCAAAACCTAATTGCAAATGCCAGATGGTACCATTGAAATATTGATATACGAAATGCATTAAATGTCGCCTCCCTTCAGCAGTTCATTCAAAAACTTGCTTCAAAATTTTATGGAAAACCGCCGGATATCAATAACCCCGAAATAGCCAAAATTCCTGTTTTTGACCATAATTATCAACAGAATCGTAGGAGACCAAGAATGACTATCTCACTCTGTGTTTCTCCCCCCCCCCCCGCACTATTGTGCATTCTTTTCTTTAACCTTTTTCTGCCTCAGATAATTTTTCACAATTTTATTATCTCCTAGTATATTAAAAAAAGCTAAAAATTATTGAAAAGAAAACAACTTTTTTATTTATGTAGTTTGTAAATTTTTATTGATTTCATTTACTCCTAAATTTGATTTTCCTCACACTGGTTTGTGTATTTTTATTATCAGGTCTAGTTTTCATTTCCAATTAAGCCCTATTGTATTAGATTTTCAGATGGTGGGGCCTGCCTCCCCAAGGAGCTGAAACCACCACAATTATTGTTGTATCTCCGATTGGAAAATGAATGAATGAAGCGAATAATTTTTGGGGTCCATGGCCCAGACGGGGTCCTAATCCCCGATAATGGTACGTTGGTGATGGTGGATAATTTCAGTTCTAAGAATTGGATGATCTGCTGCTGTTGTTGAAGACAAAGTGTGTGTTAGTGGAAGTCCATCTGGTTCTTTGGGGTTGTTGCTAGAGCATTGCAAGAACTGGTGTCTGTGAAGAGTAGCTGCTGTTGTGTAGAGAATTCAGATCTTTGGATGCGATATTATACAGTCAACTGCTCTGATAGGGAAGTGACATGCCGTTTGGAACTGCTCTTCAGGATTTTAAAGTTTCTGGGTAGAATGGGCAGAGGGCAAGGGTCTGAAACAGGTAGCAAGGATAGCTATTCCTAATTTTTATCAATTATAATGGAATCTTCCGGGTTCTTTTATTTTTCGGATTGTGGGAATAATTTTCAAGTTGCCGAATAGCTTCATTATCAATTTTATCAAAATTATGATAGAATTTTGTTGAGACTTTTTTGATAAATTCTTTTAAAGAGATTAGCTTAATTGCATTTCTTATATCTTCATTTCGCATATACCATCTAGCATTACATATTAGACGGATTATATTATTTTCTAGAATTTCAAGCATTCTGATATTTGATTTGGCTGCAGCTCCCGCAGATGGGGCATCCGTAAGTAATTATCGGACGTAAGATCGCAGTGTAGAGAAGCAATTTGTATTTCCTATTCACTTCCGAATCTCGTGCTATTAGAGGAAAATATTTTCTTGACGCTGCACGAAATTTAGTTTTATTGTTGTAATATGATTTTCCCAGGTTAATTTTTAGTCTAGTATTACGCCTAGATATTTGACTTGCTGAGACCAGGGAATTGTTTGGTTTTAATTTTACCTACAGGTTTGTGTTCTCTTCTATCCTTGGCGAAATTCACTGCCTATGTTTTATTAACGTTAAGGGCAATTTTCCATTTGAGGAACCAATCGTTCAGTTTCGTTAGATGTTGTTTTAATGCAGCTGCCGTATATTTATGGTTTTTATTTTTAGCAAGATTGGCAGTATCGTCTGCGTACATGCCTAATAATGTTTTATGCGTTTTTGGAATGTCGTTAGCATAAAGAGAGTAGAGAACCGACGAGATTTTCCCTCCTTGTGAAATACCTGCTCTCATTATTTTGGTTTCGGAAGTGCTGATAACTGATAATTTTCTCTCTTCGAGGTATTATTTTAGAAGCTGCAGTAAATGGTGTGGGGTTTTGCATTTGATAAGTTTATGGATTAGTCCTTGGATCCAGACTCCATCAAAGGCTTGGCACAAATTTTAGGGACACCAGTTCTAATATGTATTTAATTCTTTTAGCACGCTAGTTATATTATGTAAAACTTATGTGCAAAAGGACCTTCATTTCTTTCTCCCTTGCAACGACCAGTTTGTTTACTAATCTAAACCCTGACGCTAATTCCGCCAACTGATTGAGCTCATCCTTACGCGTTATAGAAATTCTACTTTTTGAATTTATTGATTTAAAATGAGTTTTTACGATTTGTTGAATACAATATTACGTAGAGAGAGCAGTGCAAGGGAATCCCTGAATGAAAGATTTCAGAAGATCGCCAGAAATACCACCGATAAGGCCTATCAGAGCAAGCAGCAAACAAAATGGCTAATAGAGTGAATTCAAAGGAGACGAACGTTTCCGAACGATGTGCTATGATGACGGAAAGTGTTTTTCGTCGTAACACTTTATTGATGAAATAAATTGAAATTTCTGAAATTTACAATTGTGTATAAAGGGAAGTTTTGTGAATTTCGAGATGTACTTTAATAATAATGCACTATTTTCTATGTGTAAATATAAAATTTAAAATAGCAAGAACTTCAGAAAAGTTCTATTGCACACATGTTCTCGGAGAATGATTAAAGTGCATGTACACTGTTTGCAACGTGTGTATATATAGATTAGATTTTTTGGCATCGTGTTTGCTACTACTACCCTTGATATATTTTCACTTGTATGAATTTACTTCATACTGCCTATGATGAATGATCATGTTGCATACTTTTGCAGTAAATATGACTAAAAAATCGAACTACAACCAATTTTATTTGAGAGGGGGTTCTCTTTCACGCTGTTCTCTGAGAATGATTAAAGTGCATACCTTTGAAACGTAAATATATAGATAGGTTTTTTGCAACTGTTTGTACATACCTTTTATCCTATTATTTTTCACCGTAAGTGAATTTACTTCATACTGCTTATGATGAATAGATTATGTGTATTACTCTTTTCGCTAGTAAAATATAAAGAATAGAACCACAAACCAATTTTATTTGAGAGGGGTTCTCTCTTACCTTCTCTGAGAATGATTAAAGTGCATATGTTGCAACGTGTGTATAAGATTAGATTTTTTTGGCACCGTGTTTGTACATACCATTTTACCAGATATATTTTCACTGTAAGTAACCATACACGCTTTATGATGAATGATCATGTGTATACTTTTGCAATGTAAATATAATTAGTAAACTACTTTTTATTTAGAGGGTTTCTTTCACGCTGTTCTCTGAGAATGATTAAAGTTGATGTTTGCACGTGTAATATATAGAT
The DNA here is from genome assembly GCA_013235015.1 of Araneus ventricosus. Lineage (NCBI taxonomy): Eukaryota > Metazoa > Arthropoda > Arachnida > Araneae > Araneidae > Araneus > Araneus ventricosus. The sequence continues at coordinate 153,651 of BGPR01002781.1, read as the reverse complement.
AAGGGTTTTTGGCAACGTGTTTAGATACCTGTTTATCCCAGATAATATCACTGTAAGTGAATTACTTTCATACTGCTTATGATGAAAGATTATTGCTTATTATCTTTCGCTATGTGTAAATATAATTAAGAATAGAACACAAAACCAATTTTATTTGAGAGGGTTCTCTTCACGCCATCTCTGAGAATGATTAAAGTTGCATACTGTTTTGCAACGTGTAAATATATGAGTAAGGTTTTTACAGTGTTTGTACATACTGTTTTATCCCAGATATATTTTCACTGTAAGTGAATTATCATACTGCTTATGATGAATGATCATGTTGCATACTTTTATTGTGTAAATATAATTAAGAATAGAACCAATAACCAATTTTATTTTGAGAGGGGTTCTCTTTCACGCTGTTCTCTGAGAATGATAAGCAGTTACTGTTTGTAACGTGTAAATATAAGATAAGGGTTTTGGCAACGTTTGTATGACATACCTGTTTTATCCTAGTATATTTTCACCGTAAGTGAACTTCTCATTCTGCTTATGATGAATGATTATGTTGCATACTTTTCGCTATGTGTAAATATACTAATGAATAGAACCACAAAACCAATTTTATTTGAGGGTCTTCTTTCACGCTGTTCTCTGAGAATATTAAAGTTTCATAGTTTGTAACGTGCACAATATATAGAATGTTTTTTGCAACGTGTATGTAATACCTGTTTTATAGATATATTTTTCACTGTAAGTGAATTTACTTCATACTGCTTAGATGAATGATTATGTTGCATACTTTTCGCAGTGTAAATATAATTAAGAATCAGAACCACAAAACCAATTTTATTTGAGAGGGGTTCTTTTTCACGCTGTCTCTAGAAATGATTAAGTTTATACTGTTTGTACGTGCAAATATATAGATAAGAGTTTTTTTTGGGACGTGCTTGTATTATTACCTATTTTATCCCAGATATACAGGGTTCCCACTTATATCCGTTACACCCCCCTTAACTTCTAAACGGTGACAGCTTAGGCCATAAAGTTGGTGTCTAGGTATAGTAAAAAGGCTATGCGCTACTCGATGAGACAACTTACAACGCCATCTATCAGCAAATTTTGGAATTAGTGGTCCTATCTCTTAAACCGTGAAGATTCGAGAAAAAAGTCAATTAGAAAGTTGTAGTCTCTATTTAGTACGAAAAGATACTTTGCGCACATTAAAACTCAAAACAGAATTTAAAAAATAAGCATTTGTTTGATTGTGATTTTCAACACTGTGGCGTCGTGAGACTCGAGCGAAGCGAGTCGAGACCACCTTACGGGCTCAATACCAGACTGTGTTGTGGCGCAGGGGAAACGCACGCGATTTGCATTCATGAGGACCATGGTTCTGTCCCTACCGGTTGCGTTTTTTAATGAATGTCCCTACAAACCATGAAAACTTTCTGCTGCTCTTGCAAAATCGTTTCTCCAAACACACAGCTCAACTCAAACATGCCTGGCATAAAAATCACGTGGATTTTATGCAGGGGAGGGTGGTCAAGAATGAGACAAAGTTTGTAGCATTTTTGAATCTGGCAGTACAACATTAGCACTCCTATGTAAACTGAGAAGTAGTATATACAGTTGTCATTCAATTTTGGTTAATTTGGTGCCATTTTCTGCGATCATATTAACAAAACACTGGTTTCAGGTAAGAAAAGTGAATTTTATTAGTTGTTTTTATTACTTTTTAAATTTTTCATTCAATAGTTGAAAAATAATTGGTGGTTACATGATATTCTTCGGTATTTAAAGAACAAATCATTGTAATATCACATCTCCTGGCCTACAACTGGTCAGATGGCCGCTGTTTAAATTCTGCCATTGCAACTTGTACACAATGAGACAAAAGTGGCGGGTCAAAAATAAGACTTGTCTCATTGTGTACAATCATAAATTAATAGATTCCTTTTTTGATATGAGATGCCATTTTACTCATTTTGCATATCGAAACAAAAACTTTATAGATTAATGGTAGTAAAGTAAGTGATTTTCTTTAATATGGATTCTTGGATATTACGAAATCATGGACAAACTGTTTCAATTTATGAACTCGCAAGTTTTGTAAGACAAGCTCATGACCAGGCTATGGCACCTATGAATATTTTATCTGGGTTTGGAAACACAGGCATTTTCGGAATCGGAACATTTTTTCTGAAACCGATTTTCTCATTAGCGCAGTTACAGACCGACCATTTGTTGAAGGAAACAACGAATGTGGAAATTCAAACGATCAGGCAATCCTGGAAAAGCAAAATGAGCCCGCCAAAGACTTGGCTGTTAGTTTGGGATGTGACAGTGGAGCAACAACTTCAAAGGCACTGGGTTTTTCAATAAGCCCTGACGTGTTTCTTGTGTTTCCTAAAGCGACAGAAACAAAATAGAAAAAGAACAAACGAAAGAAAGGAAAGAGCATGATTGCTACGGACCATATATGGGGTACTACCATATATGTGGTACAATGAGACAAATTTACTATGTGTAAAAAAATATTTTTATAGCTCAAAAGCTAAGCGGTATATTAATAAACTGCACATCCTTGAATGCTATAATACTATCTAAAAATATTTTTAAAGAAATTTTAGCTTCGATAGTGTGGGAGCTAAAAATAAAAAAAAATTGTCTCATTGTTGACCACCCTCCCCTATTATGCAAATGAGGATGGAACGTCATACCTGTTCACCAGAGACTACAACTATAAAAAGGATGTTTCTGCTGGCTTGTACGTTAAAGCTGAGGGTTATGGCAAAATTTGGCATTAACGAGTATTGCGAGATGTTAAGTTAAGGTGAATGTGGGTGTAAGGCAAAATCAGCTGCAAGGCTGTGTCTTGAACGTTTTCCCGAAGGCCCACATCCTACACGGCAGACCATCTTAAAACGTTTAAGGGAGACGGGATGAGTAGACCTCGTAATGTAGGACTAGGATGTGCTAGCATACGCTCTCGCCCATACTCAGAGCAGCACAAAAATGATCAGTGAAAATTGTGGCCTCTCAATTGGACAATCCTGAATGAATCAGATGCTCATCCACACCAATCCACACCTGTGCAGGAATTGCTGGCAAGAGATGCTGAAAAAAGTTACACGTGGTGCAACTTTGTGATGAATAACTTAGAGGGTCACATAACATTCCTGGCAAACATAATATGGACGGATAAGGCATGTTTTTCGTGTAACGGGCTGTTCAGAACGTTCATACCTGGTCGCTGGAAAATCCGATATATGCTGTCGAAGTTCGACATCAACTACGCTGGTCGATTAACGTTTGGTGCAGAATTTTTAATAGCAGGCTCATTGGACCAGAAATTTACGAAGGAACGATAACGGAACAACGGTACTTGGAGCTTCTGCAGGATGTAATAACCGACTTTGTTGAGAATCTACCGTTGCACCAACTCCGAAACGTATGCTTCCAACATTACGGCGCCCATCCGCATAAGATTTCAAACGTTAAGCAGTACCTTATAGAGACATTCCAGAATCAAGTCATCGGGTATGGTGGTTTCATAGAGTGGCCCCCGCGCTCACCTGATTTGGCCCCATTGGACTTCATCTTATGCGAACACATAAAAGGGCAGGTAAATGTGACCCCTCCGCCACCACTGCAGGATCTTCAACGACGCATTACTGATGCTTGTGCCTCCGTAACACTTGCCATGTTGCACAATGTGCAGCGAGAAATATAGACCAGAGTGCAAATGTGTATAGTGGCTAACGGAGAGCATTTTGAGCAATATAAATAAATGATCTAGAAGACAGGGATGTGTCTCAGTTTCTTTCTTCCACTCTTTATGACAAAACAATTTTCGAAATCGTGACCAAACAAATGTTCATTTTTTGCATTCTGTGTCGAGTATTAAAGTGTGCAAGGTATCTTTTCGTACTAAATCGAGAGTGCTCTACAACTTTCTGATTGACTTTTTTCTCGTATCTTTTACCTTTTACGAGATAAGACCGCTCATTCCAAAATTGGCCGATAGATGGCGTTGTAAGTTGTCTCATCGAGTAGCGCATATCCTTTTTACTATACATAGGCAGCAACTTTATGGCCTAAGATGTCACCGTTTAGAAGTTAAGTGTAACGGATATAAGTGGGAGCCCTATATTTTTACTGTAAGTGAATTTACTTCACGCTGCTTATGGTGAATGATCATGTTGCATACTTTTTGCAACGTGTGAATATAATTAAAAATAGAACCACAGAACCAATTTTACTTCAGAGGGGTTCTCTTTCACGCTGTTCTCGGAGAATGATTAAGGCTGCATACTGTTTTCAACATCTAAATATGTAGATTAGATTTTTTTGGCATCGTGTTTGTACCCAGATATATTTTTTTATCCCAGATATATTTTTACTGTAAGTGAATTTTCTTCATTCTGCTTATGGGGAATGATAAAACTGCACACTTTTGCAACATGAAATTAATATATCCCCAACAGTGATTCCCCCTTTAAAGACATGTAAATGAAAGGTTTTCCAGGTTGCATATTGTTGTTACATTATTAAGTCCGAGTAATAATTCTTTCTGTGATCCTAATAATCATGCCTAGACTAAAGTACTTTAGTTTTTGATGAGCGAGCGAAGCGATCCGAATGGAACTGCGTAAGCAGTTTTGAGGGTTCACGGAGGAGCGAAAGCCAGCAGTGGCGGAGCCCCCTAGTATACTCTGCTACTCTTAGAAGTTGGTGCGTTGTAATTAAGGATTTTCTAAAACCAAATTGCTCCGGGCAAAGGAATTTGTTTCCGACCAGATGCTCGTCTAATTTGTCTAGAATGAAGTTTGAGTTAGTTTACTGTGTGTGCTGAGTAGCGAGATTGGCCCTATAATTTTTTGGCTGAGTGGGGTCTTTTCCGGGTTTAAGATTTGGCACAACTACCACGGTGTTCCACGCTTTTTTAAAATAGTTAAATTTAAATATATTGTTTACGATTTCTGTAAACTCGAAAATCATTGTGCACGGTAGATTTCTAAGCATTTTGTTGGTGATACAGTCAAAACCGCATGCTTTTTTAATATTTAATTTTTTTAATGACTGATTATCTCAGAGGGCTGAATGCATTTGAGATTATCAATTTGGTTATCTATGATTGAAGGGGGGTGGGGGAGAAATTTTCTGTAGACTTTTTGTTCTCCTTTTGTCGATTGATAAATGTAACGGACTATATTCTAATACTGACTTTCCGTTATTGGATATACAATATAAAAGTCGGATCTCATGTTATAAAGCCGTTGTATCCGCAGCTGATTATTAGTGATAAAAAAATTCGTTCAGTTGAAAGATTTGACTCAAAGTCGTTCGTTCACCATTTTGACCCGCTCGGTTCGTTTCGAGTCGTTCCCGAACGAACGATTTAGGCTTTTTCGTTTGAGAACGAATGAGTAGGCTCTCCGTTCAACTTCATTCGTTTCTTGTATGTGACTCACTACGTCACTGATCGAGCTGTTGATAGATCGTAGTCGTGGGGATGGGGAGTGTCTGTTTTTTCTGACGGCGTGCAGTTCTGGACACGTGTATTGTTATTTCGTCATCAGAGCCGACTCGGGAAGTTCTCTCTGAGTGAAGAATCAGTATTCTGTCACACAATAATACCAGAAATGCGTGGGCTTAGACTTGGATGATCAACCTCCCTTCTCTGGAGACGGATTGAGAAAACATTTTTGCAATTTTGATCATTCTTCAGTTATTGTTTGGCTTCTGGTGGCGGCGAACTATTTAATGCTTTTCTAAAGCGGGGTTTATGTTCTTAATAGAAGCTCACTTTTACTTTTCGGCATGTGATGCAATTTGATAATATGAGTGTTCTGTCAAATGTTTAGGATGCAGAAAAAATACAATATCACTAATTATAAAAGTACTTCGTCTTTAGAGAGGCTAAATCACTATTTATATACTGTTGGTTGATTTTAAAGGATCTTGTAATTTAGAAGTTAGGAAGTAATGCAGTATTTATTTATATTTTTATTTGACACAACTTTAATTTTATTTTTTCATCTATTAACTTTTCGAACCTGGAGTGTAAGGCAATCTTATGTCTACATTCCGTGTTTGGAATAGGTATTATTTTTCATCTTCACCAATGTTAGATTGCAAAAATTGCATCTACATCTTTTTTCGGTTTTGTCAGTATTTTTAATTAATTTAATTCTTCGCCACCAAAGTTTCTTTCATTTCTTGTGGCAACTTTGACAGTTTTTGAAATTCAAACGATAATTTTTAGCCGTTTCATTAAATATCTAAATTTTTCTTAATTATTTATTTTGTATTGGATTTAAATATTATTTGTCTTAACTTTTGTTGTTGTTTCCATTAAGGTTTCAACTTTATTAATTTTTAAATCAAATTTTTCAACGGGACTTTTTCCTCGCCATCTTGGTTCGCGGATGAATTTGGCGTTATTAGGTTTTGGCGTCTGTCTTTGGAAGGGTTTTCCGTTATGATTTGACTTTTTTGTGGGTGCTTCTCTGAACGAGTGAGGTGTTTTTGCAGCTGGGGGTCCCAGGGCCTTTTAGGCTTCTGGGGGACTTTAGGCCTTCAGGGAGCTTGTCATTTTTTATATATTCTTTTTACGTTGAAGTTTAAGATGAAAGAGTTCGATTCTACTACAAGTTTTTGGTCTGGTGATGTGAGGCTTGATTCTGCGAGTTTGAAATCTTCAAGCTGTGAATGGTGTCATACGAAATTATCATCTTTATTCATGTATGAAATGGAGGCAATTGTGACAGCGTTTGGTGCTAAAAATTGCGCTATACAGATGTGCATTTAGAGTGAACTGAATACTCAACTTCAGGCCTTGCACTAGAAACGATCAGGTTACAATTTGAACAGCCTGCCCTGCAAAAATTTCTTCACGTAACAGTGTTTAAGATGGAATTGTGCAAGGAAGCGTGTAGTGCACCAATAATGCGTCTATATCACCGAGTTGTGTATACATAATTTTGTGAAATTATCAATTTCTTCGAATTTTTTCATACAACGTGTGTTTTAGTAAGTTTTTCACAAGCAAAACAAAGACTGAGATGCGCTTTGTAAACGTACCACAATTATTTTTCTGCAGAATCAAAAGGGTGTTCCTTAAAATTGCTGTTTCTACCTAGTATACTCATTGCTATATTCTTTTTCTAAGCCTGCAGCGCTTTGTACTATGTGTAGCTACATTTATCTTTTACTTGTATTTTTATATTGAATATGTGCATCCAAAATACTATTAATTCATATTATGGCAGTAATACTTAAATTAATCATTTATTAATAAAAAGTATTTAAACTTAACAACCTGATTTAGTTTCAATTTCTCTAATTTGATATCACGACTTGCAATTTACTACCACTGTATGCAAAATGATTTAATTTAGTAACTAGGGGTTTTCAGGTCTGCAAAGGTAGGTGATTATATCAGTATTGCTAGAATTGCTTATCATTGTGTGTTATATATTTCAGTACCAAGAATTGATTAAAAAATTATATATATATATATATATATATATATATATATATATATATATATATATATCATTAATTTAAATTTTATCTTTGGGCATCTACCTTGCTTTAACGTTTTAATATAATCCTAGCTACCCCCATCCAATAATCAAGTTCCAATTATTAGAATTACGAGTGATGGGACCTGATAGGTGTTTTCGAGGTACTGTTTTGTAATGTTAAAACCAACTTTGTTCTATACGTATTCTATTAGATACGTTCATTAATCGCGGTATTTAGGTGAGATTAAAAATCTCTTTGGCGAAAGAAATAATGGAATATAAACAAAGAGAGTGTTTAAATTTTTTAAAAATGGATTTCGGAATTTATAGGGTAAATTTCTTTATAAGTATACAGCCCATATGCATGATTCTATTGTATGGTTATTAGAGTCTTGGCATATGAGGAAGCCAGCTCCAAACTTCGAAAAAGAATGGCTGAAAAGGGTCGCCAATAACCTCGTCTCCAGGCAGAAAATTCGTGGGATTATCAAATTCATTAGCGAAAACAGATATCTTTTCCGGCCTCCTATCCTTCAACTTCCCAGCGAGCTGAATTAAGTAGCTCAATTACCGGACATTCCCCCTTCAAATAAAAGAAAGGTATTTCAACGTCTAAAGAAAAGAAGACTATTACGAACTAATAGTGTAAAAGTTGAAATGCCTGTGCTGTACATAGTGTATATATTTCCTTCTTTTTGTTTATTTTGTTTTTCTTTTTCTTAAATAAAATTCCCGTGTCTTGCCCATCAAACCGTTTAGTGACCGGTCTGGTCACGGGTACGGGGGTAAGGGACGGCGTTCTGTTCTGTATTGTTATTAGATGCGTGAAAAGATTTCAACTATTTTTTAAAAATGCCTAAATAAGTTTGAAATTAATATTTATATCTTTTTTTCTACATTAATTAGGCATATTTTCATACAATAACATAATTAATATTCAAGTATAAAGAATAATACAAAATATAAGGAATGTGAGTTTGTACACTTTGTGAAGAATCTTTGAATCGCGTATTATCATTGTGGTGTTTTGTAAATGTTGTCTGTTGGTTTCTAAAAAAACCTGTGGCAAAAAAAAGAATAAAATTAAAAATTAGGAGAGAAATACCTTCGACAGGTTTCATAGGATTGCCTGCTGGACAGACATAGAGTGATAAAAGAAACGTGTTTCGGATTTTAATTTTTATAGCTGTCTATTTTAATACATAGTACTGTAAAAGAAGCATGGTAATAACATTTTTTGGAAAGAGTTACATCGAAAGAGACAAAATGAGAAGTTATGAAGAATGGATTCCCAACTTTTTAATGGATTTCCCTATCAGGGAAATTTCTAAAATTCTCAGACTGATATATACAACATGGTATATACACTTGACAACTTCACTAATGGCCGAAAGTATTGCAATATTTTCAAAATGCGACGCATTTGGAGTTCAGTTGACAACTAGTTCCATCCAGAGACAAAATTTAAAGTTATGATGAATGGATGCCCAACTTTTTAATGGATTTTCCGATGAGGGAAATTTCTAAACTTTACCCAATACAATACAATATTCAGAAATCTATAGGAGAGTACCACTTTTTTTTATATGAAACTGCTTAACTCCTCTTCAAGATTCCTGGAGTTGAGAACGGTAAGTAAAACGTCTTTCAAAATTTTTATCAGAGGTTATTTTTTATGAAAAATTTCTAAGATTTATTTTCGCTTTTGATATAAAATAATGAAATTTTGTCATTTTTGTGTAATTATTCCTGAAGCATTTTATAATGCATATCATATGGAATAATCTGACACAATATGCATAAATCCTTTCAAGTCTTTGCAGTGCTGTACTTTGATGGATTTATTACTACATAATATGACTTGGCAATTAAAATAATCGTAAAAGACATCAAGGGAACCTTGGCTAATTATAGTAAGAAACACTTATTATTATAATTGCTTTTTAATTAATTATTAACATTGTGAACTAATTTACAAGTTAAAATTCTTTTATCAGTAAACTCCAGGAACGTCATATTTTCTCCGGTATTTTATAAGAATATATTGATATATTTGTATAGATAAATGATTTATGGATTATTTGTAATGAGCATCTTATCCAATATTATTGTAATGATTTTAGCAAATTTTTACATATCAAGTAATTCTTTATTTGAAGCAAAAATTTTAATTTCAGTGATTTTAAGCATGCAAAATATTATTTGTTACTAAAATACCTATCCAAAGAACCTGGGTAAATGATTTTCTGTTATGCTAATTTAATGCACTTGAAGCAATTAAAAGTTTTACTGCATTTCAATAGCTTGTATTCATTTCTTACCAAAAAATTAAAAAGTTACCAATGATTTTTGCTGAATTTTTTTACAGAATAAGAATTGTTTAAGAAAATTGTTATGAAATTTTTAAAGCAATAGCTCATAAATTGAAACTTTGCTTTGAACCTCTAGTGTAACCTTAAGGATTTTTCTTTTTTGTTCCTCGAATTCGGCAAGCCTGATGTATTGAAAGACATTACAAATACTGGATACTTCTGAATAGAAAGAAATTAGAAAAAGAATAAAACGTCGTAATCATTACTCCGAATTATATCAGTTATATTCGATGCGCTAATGAAAAAATAAAACGTAAACTAATGGAGATTGTAATGTATTTTCATTTTCTTTTGGAGGCTAATCATCTGCCTTTGCAGTGAAATTAATTTTCTAGGCAATATTCTCTTTTTAATAAAATTTTCAAATAGTTCGAAAGAATAAAGAAATGATAAGAATCTACCACTTGTTTATTGGATATGCGACAGATGGCAGCACGTACCACACCTGTGACTTGCCCAACAACAATAAGTACTATTCTCACAATGTTCCGATTCAACCAGTTTCTTGTTTTATTTGGTTAAATAGAATATACCTTAGGATATTGTTTCAAAAGCTGTAGGGTGCAATTGTTGAAGGGTATGTTGTATGATGCAATAAAATTTACTCGACTTTAAACAGAAATCTGGCTTAATTCTTTCAAATTCTTTTTATTATTATTTTACTTATTAAAATTACTTGTTGCTTATTTACCAATTATTATTATTTTTTATTAAAATTTTAAAATTAAACTTTACTGCTAATTTTAGTTTTTTTAAAAAACTTTCTTTTACTGGACTCGCTTTTAGTGGTGGTAAACCTGGAGTTTAGGGTGCATACTATTTTCTCGCCAATTTTTTTGACGCAATTTTATTTGCCGTCACCAAACACTGTGTTTAGGATGCGCAGTGAGTTTTTTATAGGTATAATTTTTTTTAAAACTAACTAGGTCTTTTTTTTAAAAGAAATTACTTTTGGAAAATTCTCCACATTTTTACTAAATATAGAACTCTCACTTTAAAGGAAACTATATATCGGCTTTTTCTTAATGTTGAAATTAAATTTTAAAAACAGTCAATGTTTGTTGAAAAATAATAACTTACTTTGTGTCCCTTATTTTTAAAAGTAATTACTTTAGAACCCTAATTTCATAATTTATTCCACTACCGAAACGTAGTTACTAGCGAAAGTCGCTCTCTCTTTGACTTCAAATCACATTCTCAACTGAAAATTACAAAAATTAATGAAATCAAGAAAACAGTTTAAAATAAAACGTGTATATGCAAGATGTATTAGCGCAATCTGTCTTCGGCAACCGAGGTCCCGCTGGCTGAATGGCTTAGGCGACAGGTTACGAAGCGAGTTGTTGGGGGTTCGAATCCAAGGTTCGTCTGCGTATTCTGTTTTTGCTATAGGTTGACGCGACAAGCTTGCTGCAAGTTCGACAAGTGATGACTTCGTCGCTTCTGCAAACTTGTTGTGAACTTGCAGTATTGTCGTGTGAAACTTGCTTCAAGCTTGCAGATTTGCAGAGCAAGATTTCTGCAACCTTGCTGCAAACTAAAATTGCTATCTGGAAAGTAGGCGTCAAAGAAACAGATACCCGAAAAAAACACTTTTTTCTATTTGAGTCGTTAAACTTCAACGACACAGGAATACGAATCTTGATCCCAAAGTATGTTAAGGTTCTCGATTCCAGAGTTGAATATGTTGAAGTGTAGCTCGTCGCTTGCTGTATCTATTCCAATCAATCGTTCCTTGTAACCGTGCTTTGTTTTGCTCCAAACAGCACACTGCATTGTATAACATTTTAAAATTAGAGAAACTACATTGTTTAATATTGTTTTACAATATCGAAATACTGTAAAATACATGAATTTTGTTATATAGTTCAATATTGAGGAGCAATATTGTACAATATACTTTTTCGTAGTTTCCAGTGTTCAACAATTTATTTTCCCACGATTATAAACATATTAAACCTAACAACCTATTAGAGTATGCAAAAAGGAATGGAAGTTTGTACTTTTATACCGCGTCGATTATGCTTTAATCAACGATTGTTCCTTTTCTCTTTATTTTATGATCTGAGCTACGAACCTTTCGGTTAGCTAATCAGCATCTTATCCAAACAGCTAGCTAAGCCCTGCATGACGAGTATAGATTATGGTAACGGAGTGTTTCTTAAAAGTTCGGTTCGATACAAAATATCAAATGTTTCCACATTTTATTTTGAACTAGCTGTTATACCCGGCGTTACTCGGGATTAAAATATTTTTATGTCTAATATTTTTAATGAAAAAACTGTTTTTGTATGGAAAATTATAATTCAAAATTCCTTTATCGTCTGAAACGTTTTTACTTCAAATTTCGTTCATAAATAGTGAAGTATAAGAAGGATTTTGACGAATGTTTTGGGTCAATTAATTAAATAGTTAAATTTTCACTAATAAAAAGCGTTAAAATAAACCAGATGAAAAGTTGTTCCCGGTATAAATTTACGATTTGTCAGCTTTGAAACTTTTCTTTAGTATTCTTCCAGAATTTTGTTTATTCGTTCTAGCAACTTCATATTTATTCTTGCTCTTTAACAATAAAAAATACATTGTTACAAATTGTGAATTTTATACACAATTGAATTTTTTTTCAATTATTGAAATGAGGGCAAAATTTGAACGCAAATGAAATTTGTGACACTGAAAAACTATTTTTTAAACTTTAATATAGTAGTTACTTTTTTATAGTTTTGTTCTTTGTGTGTTTATTATTCATTTTGTGCCTGCCCTCTGTAACTGGAGTTTTTCTCTGTAGAGTGCTTTTGTTTTAAATAAATAAATAAGATGAAGTTCTCAGATATTATCTTTTCTCAGTTTGAGAGTTAAGGCGTTCTTGACTGGTTCAAGACCTATAAAATTTTTCAGTAGGTTCAGTTTCAAAAACCAATGATCACTACTACCATTTGTGATCGTAAGATATCTGTAAATTTTCAGTGATGTCATTACATTCGTAAAAGTTGATTGTTATGGAATCGTGCTGATTACTGTCTCACGCTTCTTTGTAACCGGCTTCAATTTCAAGCCTCCCGTCGACCAGAGATTTTAACGTAGGACTACGTTTCTCCCATTGGGGTCTCAGGAAGGAATTTGATTCACACGCCAAAACGCCACCAAAAACATTGTATGGGAGATCCTCTATATCTCGGTAACTACATACGTTAAAAACATAACTAATGTCTTATTTTAGAGATAAAGGGTAACAACAGAGGTTACAATAAATATTGAAAATCGGAATTGTAGTTCAGCGACTATTGAGTCGCTAATTCAGGCAAAAATACGCATGAATTGCTGACGCGATCCTCTATATATCGGTAACTACGTATGTTAAAACCATAACTAATGTCTCATTTTAGAGATAAAGGGTAACAACAGAAGTTACAAAAAATATTGAAAATCGGAATTGTAATTCAGCGACTACTGAGTCTCAAATTTGGGCAAAAATACGCATGAATTCGTGACGCGATCCTCTATATATCGGTAACTAACTACGTATGTTGAAAACATAACTAATGTCTCATTTTGGAGATAAAGGGTCAGACAGGGGCAACAGAAGTTACAGAAAAATTATTAAATTATGTATGCTACTTTTCATATCATCGACCGATCGTACACAGAATTGTAACATATCCACGCACGATTGAAGAATTCAAAACTGAAGAATTGATATTGTAATATATTTTATTAAGAAATAAAACAATTTTCATAGTAACCTTAGTTTCATTTTATTTCGCCAATTTTCCATACATAAGTATTTCAGAGAAGCAAAAGAGAATTGAGAGTAACTTCGAGAAACAAAAGAGAATCACGAGTAACTTAGCGAAACAAGAATATCGCGAGTAACTTCGAGAAAAAAAAGAATATCGAGAGTAACTTCAAGAAAAAAAAAAGAATATCGCGAGTAGCAAAGAGAATCCGAGAAACTTCGAGAAACAAAAGAGTCACGCGAGTAAAGTAGCCCTACGCCATTAACATCAGCGGCTGTTCGAAAAAGACAGCCTCCCTTTATTTTTATGCAAATTGGATGGCCTTCGATGTGTTTTGTAATTGGTCTCATTATCTTAACTGTATTCTTAACCACTTAAGAATTGTATGTATGTGTATATCGCCTTACTTTCTATTTGCATGTATCTCTAGATGATTCTTATTCCTGCATGTTGAGGATGAATTATTTCTTACATTCTCAAGTTTTTTACTGGATATGTTTTTAAAGGTTTTTATTATGCTTGTTTCTTTCCTTCGTTTTATTCTTCTCAAAGGGATTATTTCTTATATTTCAATTGGACAGATTCAGAGCCACAGAGGGTATATTTTTTGACTTTGTAAATCTTGCCCTCGACAGAAAATTTCCCTAAATTAGAACTCCTATGGTGGGTGGCTCTTTGATAAAGTTCGCCATTGCAGTTCTCCAATTTTTCCATTTTGATTTTTTTCTTTTGTTTTCTAGTTTTTTCTTTTATGTGTTTTGGCTATTTTATTATTGAGGAATTTTTGCTGTTTAATTCTTTTGCGATGACTTGGTTAGTGTAGTAAAATGTATGATGCAATCACTGGATGCTGCTGCGTTTGGCGCGCAAAAAGGTGTATTGTTATCATCGTTGATTACTTCTTCTATTTCATGTTTTTTTCTAGTTTTTTTTCTTTTTTAATGTTTTTTTTAAATTTTCTATTGTTTTTAACATTTTTTTAATTTTCTAATGTTTATCTCTAGATGAAATAGCCAATTAACATACTAGCTATTAATAAAATGTTTTTTATTCAGCCTTTGTCCATCTATCTTCTCTGCTCAAATATCCATAGCTTCTGACTTTCTTAATTTCAAAGCCGACTCCTTCGGAATGAAATACATCAGATTGCATCAAATTAACATATATTAAATTATACGAGAACACAGAACTTATTATTGTTCCTTCACTGGCTTCGTTTAACTGTAATATGAAATACTTAAAATCGTAGTTTACCATGCCATGCCACCTATCTCACTTTTTTGAAATTTCAACGAAGAAAGAAATACTCAATTTTTCTCAACCCAAAACGAGTTTTTGCTGAATTTCTTTTCACATCTGGTTGGAACATGCTGTCTTATCTTTGTATCCAATATTTAAAAAAATGCAGAAATATTCGTTATTGGCTGCGAATAATTGAGTATTTCTTTCGTTTTTCAAATTTCAAAAAATTGTTATTGGTGGTGTTCCATGCAACATTGCACCGACAATGAAGAGAAAGTTTTGCAGGGCTGTTGACTTCTGAATCCGAAAAAGACCACACTGATCTGCAATTCTGAGTCCGAAAAATTAAAGAACCACACTGATCTCCAATTCTGAGTCCGAAAAAGAAAGGGACCATACTGATCTGCAAGCAAACTTTAAAACATGAAAAAAGTCCCAAGAATAATGCTCCGGAATTTAAATAATACTTGATTTTAGTTTGTATAAGGTCGCTGGGCCGTCTTAAAAAATTTGAGCGCTCTGGGCAAGAATAATTCGTCGCTTCATCAGAACCGTAATAGGAATTTGAGCTCCTACAGCCCTAAGTTTCTTTATTAATAATAATCTACATTTATGGAGTCTATATCACTGTGTATAAAAAATACTTGCATCAAAATAGTTTTGAAAGTTATATGGACTCACAATGTAAACAATATTATGGTATTCAAAATACTCTTTACAACAAAAACAATGTTATTGTACACAAATTACAGTACACTTTTTGAAAGTGTAATAGGACATAAATATTCCTTAATGTAGTGCTCTTAGCGTGAATGAAGAAGGACATCCTGCTGCACTATTATGGTAATAGGCGGAATCAGTATGCAGCTGCCTACATTATCAGTGATAATGTAGATTACTTCTATTAAATGCACAATATTTTCTCACTAATTTTTCTCTGTTTAAATATTTTTTGAACTTATTACACATGTTTATGTACTATCACAACATCTATGTGTGTCTAGTTATAAGCCCTTATTACATTTTTACTTTTCATATATTTAAAATTATAATTAAATATGTTTGTGGTTGAAATTAAAATAAATTCAATATAATATATTTTTAGGTGCCCTGGGATTAGTGGGGCCTCTATGCTGCAGCCCAATTAGCCCAATGGATGCGACGGCCCTGTAAGGTTGAGTACATCATTTTAATACAGTATAACTTCGATTAACCGGCACCGTCCGGATAACCGAAAAGACGGATAACAGAAATCTCTTAATACGTATGTACATTAACGAGATTTCATAACTGACTAGGGACGAAACTGAAAATAAAATCCTTTAAAAATGAAGAAAATATTTTTGTGAAGGCATTTCCTGCTCGATGGCTAATATTTTTTAAAATCAATCTTATTAGCGGTATCATGTTTGTTTGTTCTTTTAAAAAATTCTTTTGTTGGTTACTTGCCTTGTTCGTCTTTGATTGGGAAATTTCGGGCTATGAGAAGTTTTTTTAGACGAAAGTCAAGCTTCTTAAAGAAAAAAATTCCCAAATAATTTGAATCCATATCGAATATGGCCCTTGAATAGGAGACCTATATAGCCCTTGAAATGTGGACTAGAATGGATTCCTTGTTTGTTTAATTCTATTCTGTCAGAGTATATTTCTTGGTTTTTTACATTCTTTGAATAATTTTTGACTTCTTTTGTTTTTTGTATGCAGCGACATATTGCACGCTACTTAAACAATGTTTAAATTCTGTAGTGTATGTTCAAATTTATTTTTAATTTGCTTTAATTCCTAATTTAATTTTATTTGACTATATTTATGCTCTAAAACATACACGTTGTATTTAATATTACAAAACGATCAACATAAACTTCAATATAAGTTAATCCAGAAATATATTGTAATACTATAAACGATGACGGATAACAGAAGCTGGCGGTTAAATGAGTGACGGTTAATCGAAGTTTTACCGAAAAACAAATAAAAGCACCGCCTGAAAATACCGCAGAAGAAAATGAGGCCTCGGAGGATCCTGGAACTGATGGGTCCCTAGGCATTTGCCCTCTTTGCCAGCCGTAGAGAAGGCACACGAAACCGACACCGAGAACCACCGAGTGTTGTCTACCACCCGGAGGACCACCAAGAGGATCGACAGTGGAAGAAAACGAGGCCGAAGACCTTAAACTCCATCCTCATCTCTCCTTATTTACTCTGTCGCTGGAATCCTCCTTTGAGGACTCGTTTAAAAAAAGCAACCGCGGAGAGCCGGGCTAAAATTAGCCCGTGGCAGGCAGCAGCAGCGCGGTGCCAGAGATGCGAGCGAGTGTGCGATGGGTGTGGACGCGCGGCCATGACTTCCCCGCAGGCGGCCGCCCCACAGGGGGGACGCTTCGACTTCGATGACGGGGGCACCTACTGCGGGGGCTGGCTCGAAGGCAAGGCCCACGGCCATGGAGTGTGCACGGGGCCCAAAGGACAGGGCGAGTACAGCGGGCAGTGGGCCCACGGGTTCGAGGTGTGCGGCGTGTACACGTGGCCCACGGGGAGCACCTACGAGGGGGAGTGGTCGGCTGGTAAGAGGCAAGGGCTGGGCACGGAGACGCGCGGCCGCTGGATCTACCGGGGCGAGTGGACAGAAGGCTTCAAGGGGAGGTACGGGGTGAGGCAGAGTGTCGCGTCGGCCGCCAAGTACAACGGTACGTGGGCCGGAGGACTCCAGGACGGATACGGATCGGAGACCTATGCCGATGGGGGTAAGTGGACTTGCTTGTTGTTTGTTTACGTATTTATCGGTTTGTGGTGTGTGCCTGCATGTTTTCTTCTGGGAGGTGATTTGCTTTTAAGGGGACATACTACTGCGAAACCTCGAAAATTTTCGATTTTATGAAAAAGATATATAATATTCCCCGCTCTTTTCTGAACAATTTAAAACAATCCGCGAAAAGATATTCCTATAAATATGAAAATTATGAAGGAAAGTGTATCAGCTCTTCAACGTTAACATTGAATATGGCCATATATTTAAAACGGAATATCTCAAAATGTGTTTCTTTGGTATTGCGCGCACGATATCTCAAGAACTATCGAATATTTTTTACATAAAATTTTTACGAAACATGTACTTTGCTTTGTTCTACAAATTGAACTTCATTTTTGTACATATTTCTCCAAAGAAGGTTTTTGGGGGGTTTATAAAAGTTGAAATTTTAAATATTTTTAACATTTTTATTTTAAATCGATATATAAAATAGAAATTAAATTTAAATGTTAATAAATTGTGGTTCATTTTCTTAAAAAAACTGTTTAGATTACTTAGATACTCAGAATATTGTTTTTAGGTAAATATTTTATTCGTAATCGTGCGCGCAAGGTAACTATCTCATTTTTTCTGCAAAAATTATACCAATATTTATTACTCTCGAAAATAAATACGTATCAGTATGAAGGTTTGAAAATGTGTGTAGTATAAGAGAAAGAACAGATACTTTTCTAGAAAAAAAGTGAGTTTGTGAATTGCATTGTTTCAGAGATATAATGTATCGAATTTGACAGTTTTTCATAATTTTTTCGACGTTTAAGAGTCGTATGTCCCTTTAAACGAAGAATCTGTCTGCAGTGATGCGAAGTACTTAACAATTCGGATAAAAATAAAAATTATCATGTATTGTATAGTTTTCAGGTTGAACAATCCTTGTGGCTGTATTTAACAATTTAAGGTACTTTGAATTTAGTTAAAACTACTCCAATTACTTTGACTTTGTAACCTACAGTTTCCAGATTGCTTACTTCTTGAGATTGAACGCAGTAATTAGATGAGTTTTATTTAAAAGTTCGTTTTAATTGGGACAATTTTTTTACATTCTTTATAATTATTAGTTTCCAGATTTAATACTTCTTGAGACTGAATATTATGAAAGGCTTTTTTAATTTGGACAAAACTCCTTCACTTTTGCATACTTTATAGTTAGAAGTTTTCAGATTGGCCTGAGAATTTGAATATAAATAAATGAGCCATTTAATAATTTTCTTCAAGGTACCACATGCTTTAGAGTCAAGAGTTTCCAGGTTGAATAGCTCTTGATTAAGGCGTTTTCAAATAATAATATGAGAAGTTCTATAGTTTTCATAAACTATTATATTTACAGATACTTTATAATCAGTAGTTTTCAGGCTGAATAACCCTTCATTATTTTCATTTAAATACAACATATATTTTTCTAATAATTATTATAATTGAATAATAATAATGGTACAACTTTGAAAATTTTTTAAACTGCGATATGGCAAACTTTAAAAGAAATTTCTTCTTCTCTTTCATCATCCACTGCTTTCACCTCAGAGACAAACAAACACTTCATAAGATTAGTAGCACATGCATAGAATCGCCCGGAACATTTAGTGCTGCATTTTTCTTTCATTATTTAATCAACCCAACGTATTTTAGAAATAAATAATCCAGAAATGTATTTTGAAGGCTTCGAATGAATAATTATCTTGCACTCGTCTTTCATTTGTGTGCAAAATTACATATTACGGAATATGGCACAGAGAGGTAAAATAGGTATTATTGGTTTACTGAACAGTGGTACAGCGACGAGGGGGGTAAATAGGGTTATTATTATACGAACAGTGGAACAACAGCACGAGGAGGGGGTGTAGGGTATTATTAATGAATAGTGGAACAGCGACGAGGGGTTAAATAGGTATTATTATTATACTGAACAGTGGACAGCGACGAGGGGGGTAAATAGGTATTAATATTAATACTGAACAGTGGCACAGCGACGAGGAGGGGATAAATATGTATTATTAACAACAGTGGAAGAGCGACGAGGAGGGGAAATAGGGCCGCTTAGTCCTTGAAGGGCGCTATAAAGGCTTAGTGAGTTTATTTCGCTCTTAGCCTTCCTTTAATCCCACTCTTTTTCATTATTAAATGGTCGCAATATATCTCAAGGATATAAAGGCTTTACTATGATGTGTTTATTTGGTTTTGATAATTTTTCCTTTATAAGCAAATCAACCCAATAAAAATATGTTTTGAATACTTTCTTCTCCCAGGTTGTACAAAAAGTCTCCAAGTACGTCATATTAACATATACATACTGTTTATCCCATCTTAATATTTCCATGTCATTTTTATTCTTAGCGAGTTTTGTTTTCATATTTTTATTAGTTCATATTTTATAATCAAGGAGTTTCGTATTCTGTGTGTGTATTGTGATGTCGCCTTTACTTTGAATTTTTAAAATTTATTTTCAATAAATCTTTCTGCGTATGCCTATTCAACTGACAGGGAACCTTCGCGATTCCGAGTCTGGGGCCATAATGCGGCGGAAAGATAGGAAAGGAAATGGGGGGACACGTTTCGGGTAACGATTTTTTCGGTTTAGCCATGAGTATTTATAACTAATTATTGTCTAATTATAGCATCTAATTCTGAAACGTTCTGAGAATAAAAAGAATTCAAAACCCTCTTAGTACGCTGCTACACTTATATTCTTTCTAAAAGTTAACCCTCCGTCGGGTGAAATGTTCCTGCCGACGAGTTCGGGCGCAATGCTTGTGACTAGCGCAGGTAAACAATATCGTAATTAAGGGGCATACGACTCTTAAACTTCGAAAAAATGACGGAAAACTGTCAAATACGATGTTCGATACATTATATCTCTGAAGCAATGCAATTCACAAACTCACTTTTTTTCTAGCAAAATATCTGTTCTTTCTCTAATAGTACACACATTTTCAATCCTTCAGATTGGTTTGCATTTATTTGAGAGAGTAATACTTATGGATATAATTTTTGGAGAAAAAAATGAGATAGTCACCTTGCGCGCATGATTACGGATAAAATATTTATCTAAACACAATATTTTGGATATCTAACTAATCCAAACAGTCTGTTTAAGAAACTGAACCACAATTTATATTTATTGACATTTAAATTTAATTTCTATTTTATATACCAATTTAAAATAAAAATGTAATTATAATTAATTATAAAATTCACAAGAAAATTAAACAAAAGATACTAAAAATAATGAGTAAACACAGAATTTAAATTGTCCAAGGCTGTGTCTCGAGGTGGCAATTTTAGGAAAATCTATAGAAAGAATCTTTCTTTCTACGTAATTACTTTGATAGTAAAATTTTTTAAACATAAATATCCCAACCTTGAATGTTGCAATTATTGCGCATGAATTTATTTACATGATGATGAGTGCAAAACGAGTCAATAACTGGTCATGATTTCTATCGTTCTTAAAGACTTCTTACTCTGCAGTGCTTAGTAAAGTGGACGCCACTTGTAGTGATCATTTTGGGACAAAGCCAAAGTGATCACTACAATGTTTAGTAAAGTGGACGCCACTTGTAGTGATCATTTTGGGACAAATCCGAAGTGATCACAAGAATGTTTAGTAAAGTGGACGCCACTTGTAGTGATCATTTTGGGACAAAGCCAAAGTGATCACTACAATGTTTAGTAAAGTGGACGCCACTTGTAGTGATCATTTTGGCACAAAGCCAAAGTGATGAGCCCTCCCTGCCCTAATTTCCCTAGAATGACTGCCACCCACACTCCCCGTTTCTCATTTCGTGGTTTTAGGTACGAAAGGCTCGTTTTCCGTAACCGACTATTGTATTTCAGTTTTATGGCATAGTTAGCCGAAAAAATATTAAATCGGTTGTAAATGTAACTTTTCCCTTGGTCTACACCATTTTTCATGGGATTCTTACTTTGACGAAACGTTTTGGCACACTGTGTTGAAAGAAAAACCGGTGAATGTCATGCTTTATTTTTATTCTGAACAGCAAATTTAAATTGTGATAATGCTACACCTATAATGTGTATTTCGCTAAAATGTCTGAAAAAAAGAAAAAATCAGGTATGTTTTATAGGGAAAGAAAGGCACGGATAGCAGCAGAAAACAAAAAGCAGGCGTCTATTTTGAAAAAATTCATCAAAATAGAAAATATTGAATTCAGAAAGGTCTGTCAACAACTTCATAAAATTTTGAGAACGACAATATAACTTATTGTTCGAACCAAGAACAAGTTCCTATGAATTCAACACCACAGGTAATTTTGTTATTATCATTCTGGTGTGTTATTTTAAAATTTTCAGAATTAAATATCTATTTTTTCGATAGTGGCAATACTAATATTGTAAATTGTACAAAAATTCTATACATCAAAATACGATATACAAATTTTTAGTTATTTTTTAAAATTATATTTATATGTTACTAAGCAGAAAGATTAAATGTACGCAATACGTTAAGTTATATCAAAAATTGTGTTGGTTTTGTTGGAACATTTTTGTCCACCTTCTGTACGATTATTCAAAAGAACTTAACTCGTATGATTTTGGTAAGCTATAAGCACTATTTAACAATTTAACTCGTTTACAAGGACAAAGTGGGAGAGCATGCAAACTTACAATTACTTGAAAAAGAAGCAGTTGAACATTTGAACGTCTTAAATGACTGCGAATAAAATAGCCATAAAGAAGTCGCCAAAACTAGTTTGCAAACCGAAAATACAAACAGCAGTACTGAGAGTAATAAGGTTTGTTGGATTTTAGCATAAGCATTTACTCTTGAAATAATAATATTCAAGTTTTCATATTGTAATTTTCATATAATAAAATTTCAGTTTGTCATATTGTTTGTTGCTCAAAAACTGCTTATTTAGATATTAAATTTAAATCAATAAAATTATCTGGTTTTGAAAGCTGGGGTGGGGGCCCAAAAACTTACATTGCCCATATTGCCCTCCTAAACGTAAAAGGCGTATCTCAATATTTTTTAAATTTTCAGATTATTACTACTTAATAATGGTTGTGACCTTCCCGATATTATTCCTAAGCAAACAGGTCGTATCTTATTAAACCAGCGGGAGTGTTCTTCCCTAAACTTTCCCGTATACTTCCCCAAAAATGTGCCGTTTCTCCTCCCCCCGCGTGGCTAAAAAAACTCGAACCTACTGTTATCCAGAATCCAATGACTATCAGAAGTTTTTTCATTATAGTGATTGAAAAATATCTAGGTAAAGAATCGCACACTGATAGGTTTCACTCTTGCCGTCTCAAGGACAAACTGACGTAATTCGCTCCTTTAGCGTGCACAGAAGTATGTACGCATGCGCGTGGAAATAACGGATTGGTTTCAATAGTAAATTATACAGACCAACAAACAGTCAACCCTTTGACGGATTTGGTCCAAAATTTTATACGGACCTACATTCATGACGATAAAACTGTGTATCAAATTTTATCCATCTAGCTATTCAAGTTTTTGAGTTATAGTTTTCACGTGACTTCGAACATACAGACAGACAGACTTCCCGTTGACGGATTTTGTCCAAAATTTGATAGAAGCCTACAAATTATGTTTAAACACCACATACCAAATTTCATCGCCGTAGCTCTAATAGTTTTCGAGTTATCGTGTTCACAGACATACAGACATAATTCCAAAATTGTGTTTTCGGAATCAGGGAAGTCTAAAACGTGGAGATTCCTCAAAATCTCGAGTTCGAATTTTTTGACGATTACAATACTTTCTCTTTGTATACTTCGTATACGAGAAAGTAAAAATAATAGAAAACTACTAAAGAATTATGTGTATATTATAAAACTAACGCAGTTTACAGTAACGCAGCGAATTTTTTTGACGCTACGAGTAACTGTTGCTACTGGCGAGAGAAGTTTTTCGAAACTGAGATTGATTAAACCATATCTGCGATCTAGCATGTCGCAGGAGCAACTAGTTGGTTTGGCATCGATATCAATTGAACGGGACTTTCTGCAGAACGTTGATATTGCGAATATTATGAAAGATTTTGCAGATAAAAAGACAGGAAAAGGGATTATGTGAAGAGAATTTATAATATTGTGTAAAAAAATCATATATTTTTAGAATAAATTTTTTCAATACATTATTTTAGTTTCTGTAAAACTTCTTTATATTCTTAAATATATCCGAAATTAAAAAATTCTGCCCATAACATTATTAAGTCAGATTTGAAGGTAAAAAATGTATATTTCTAAGTAAAATTTTGTTGGAAATTTAAAATACAGACACTATAGAATTTAAAAATTACGTTGGTTGGGGGGGCCGCCAAATTGTTGTCTTGCCCTGTTGGTAAAATTACCTCGGGCCGCCTCTGCTCAAACCATAACGAAATGTCTCGACTTGGTAATTAATTATTAATTAATAAAATAATTTACCAAAAAAATAATGGTTATCGGGTCAGTTAAATGGAATAAGTTCTTTTCAATTAACTTACCACTAAAAGCGGTTTTATTTCATAATTACTAGTAGTGAGTGAAAAAAAGTAGCTGGACTTATTCATTTGCTATAACATATTTGTTTTACTAAAGAGATCAAAGTTTGAGGACTATTAACAAATAGTTATCTTCAAAGAAAGATTTTGACTTTATACCATATATATTTTCAAAGAAGGAGTGATCTTCTACAATTTATATTATTTTCAAAGAAAGATTGATCTTCATTAACATAGTATTATTTTCAAAGAAAGATTGGATCTTCATTACAGTATTATTTTCAAAAGAAAAATTGGACTATTAACATATATTATTTTCAAAGAAAAGATGTGATCTTCATTAACATATATTATTTTCAAAGAAAGAATTGATCTTCATTAACATATATTATTTTCAAAGAAAAATTGGATCTTCATTAACATATATATTTTCAAAGAAAGTTTGATCTTTCATTAACATATATATTATTTGCTAAAAGAAAAATTGGATCTTTCATTAATATATATTATTTTCAAAGAAAGTTTGAATCTTCCTTACCTGATTTTGTGAAATGCCTTTTGCAATTCTAAACCATCCGCTCTATGAGTTCGTTGCTCTGAGAATATCTGCAGCTGGAAATAAAAATAGCTAATCCGTACTTTTTTGTAAATTGATGATTATATTTTATCACCAGTTTGTTTATTTCTTAAACCACTTGTCTCAATATTTTCTGAGAATTGAGATCCGTATCTGACTCGTAGAGATTCACTAGATAAACATAGATAAGTTTGTTTACATAATGCGAACAAAGCATCTCAGCTGCCATGACAGAAAATATTGCCAAATTACAAAATACAAAATTTAAATGAAATATTCTTATTTTGGTTCTAAATAATTACTGAGAATAAGTTTAATATGTATTTTCGATAAATTTATCTATGAAAACTGAAAATTATTAAAATGCAATAAATTATCTATTGCATGAAATTTTGTGTTTTCGATAAAACTTTTTTATGCATTTACATCGAATTTCGTATACCATAATTTGGCGTAAATGCGATGAAAAAGAAGATTGTTAATTAAAATTGACCACAAACTTGCGTTACGTAACCGGTTATAATTTTTGTTTTATTATTGTTTTTTGATGTTTAACCAAAACTGCCATTTTAAAATTAAAAAGTGTCATTATAAATAACTGACTAATCTGCTGGTGAGATTTAGATAAAGTTAAGCTGGATCAGAATTTAAAACAAAACGGTCGTTTAGATAGATTTAAAAAATTAGGTTAGAATTTTGACTACGCAAAATTTATTTTCTACTTTTTTAATGCATGTTAAATTTTTGGTTAATGGTCAATTTTAGATGTCTTTCTCTTTGCATGGAAAATTGGATATTGTTAGTGTATTTTAACATAGGACTACGTTCCTCCCATTGGGGTGTTAAGAAGGAATTTGATTTACACATCAAAACGCCACAAAAAACGTTGTTTGGGAGTTCCTCTATATCTCGGTAACAACATATGTTAAAAACATGACTATCGCCTTATTTTTGAGATAAAGGGTAACAACAGAAGTTACAGAAAAAATTTGAAATCGGAATTGTAGTTCAGCGACTACCGAGTCGCAAAGTTGGGCAAAAATACGCATGAATTGGTGACACGATCCTCTATATCTCGGTAACTACATATGTTAAAAACATAACTAATGTCTTATTTTAGGGATAAAGGGTAACAACAAATTTGGAAATCGGAAAAGAGTCACGCGAGTAAAGTAGTCCTACGCCTTTAACGCCAACGGCTGTTTGAAAAAGACAGCCTCCAGTCATTTTTTTAACCTTCCATCGGGAGGGCGATTGCAGAAGATACTTATTACGTGCATCGTATTACTTATTTATATTGTGTTGTTTACAAAAATAATTGCAACTTTTATTTATGTAATCTGTATTTATTAGCTTCATACTTAACAAAGATTATATATATAAAAATTCCACATAAATTTATAAAAGATCGATGTAAGTATGTAACACGATGCACAATATAGGTGTCTCTTGCATACGCGAGCCTGCTGGAAGGTTAACAACCAACAATTAGTATAGAGAAACCTAGAAAATAGAATATAATACCAGAGATCCTTTTATGATACTTACAATTTACATGCTTGATCCTCATAAATGAATTTATTCCAAAGCTTTTTAATTTTGAATTAAAGCTTGATCCTTATAAATAAATTTATTCCAAAGCTTTCTGATTATAAATGAAAGCTTGATCCTTATGAATGAATTTATTCCAAAGCTTTCTGATTATAAATTAAAGCTTGATCCTTATGAATGAATTTATTCCAAAGCTTTTTAATTTTCAACTAAAGCTTGATCCTTATAAATAAATTTATTCCAAAGCTTTTTCATTATAAATTAAAGCTTGATCCTTATAAATGAATTTATTTAAAAGCTTTTTAATTTTAAATTAAAGCCTGATCCTTATAAATAAATTTATTCCAAAGCTTTTTCATTATAAATTAAAGCTTGATCCTCATAAATGAATTTATTTAAAAGCTTTTTGATTATAAATTAAAGCTTGATCCTTATAAATAAATTTATTCTAAAGCTTTTTGATTATAAATTCAAGCTTTATCCTTATAAATAAATTTATTCCAAAGCTTTCTGATTATAAATTAAAGCTTGATCATTATAAATGAATTTATTCCAAAGCTTTTTGATTATAAATTAA
This sequence comes from Araneus ventricosus, assembly GCA_013235015.1. NCBI lineage: Eukaryota > Metazoa > Arthropoda > Arachnida > Araneae > Araneidae > Araneus > Araneus ventricosus. Next base: position 126,799 of record BGPR01002781.1, on the reverse strand, counting down.
AGCTTGATCCTTATAAATAAATTTATTCCAAAGCTTTTTAATTTTAAATTAAAGCCTGATCCTTATAAATAAATTTATTCCAAAGCTTTTTCATTATAAATTAATGCTTGGTCCTTATAAATAAATTTATTCCAAAGGCTTTTTGATTATAAATGGAATAATAATACAAGTTTAGTTAATATTGACGCCCCTCTTTGAAACAATATGAAAGCTATTTTGTGATGGCCCTCATAATTCTGAATCGCGCTCAGATGATGAAGGCCCCGCCTGAGCTGCACATCCATCTCCAAACTTCCGCACCACACCGGCGAGAAGGCGTTTTGCCCACTATGAATGATTTGGCGTGCAGCCGGCCCGCCTACAACGCCGGCTCATCCAAATCATCAGTTGTATTGGGTTTCGAACCTGGAACCCTCCGGTTCCGAGGCCATGGCGACTTTTATTGAGTTGTAAATGCACGCAAATCAATAGTAAAATTTATACAATCCCGAAATATGTACAATATTTTAACATGATTCGATAAAATTTAATGCTATTAAAATTATGCAGTTGTTTTTCCTGTGAATGCTACGTGCAAATTGAAAGATGCTCGACGCAAAAGTCGTCCAAAATGTTTTACAGGGCAGATCGTTGAATCTGGATTCGTTATATTAACCTTTTGCAATCCGAAAGATGATAAGATGTATAATTAAACATGTGTGAGTGCAAGGATTGATTTAGCGCTTTAGGAAGCTGCAAAATATTGTTTTTAATTTGTTTCAATTGCTAAAAATGATTCTGTGTGTTTTTATCATTATATAGTGTTTATAATAAGCGCCATATTACAAGAATTTGTAGAAGATGCCTCATTCAGTATGTCGAGTCTGTTCCGATATAAGAATGCATATGGTTAATGTCCCACTTCGAAGCAACACTAGGGTCTGTTTGGGACGGACCTCGTAATTTTGGTCCGCGTTTACATGACAAGGACGACACCTGAGCTTACACCACTTCTCCAAACTTCCACACCACACCAGCGGAAGGACGTTTGACTCATTACGTATGATTTAACATGCAATAGACATGCCGCATACACGGCAGGTCTTTAGTAGAGGAACCCTCCGGCCCGAAGCCTCGTCGCTAGCCAGCGCGACACCAGATAACAATAGAAATACAGTCGACGCTCGTTATAACGACCACACATTATAACGACCATTCCAATATAACGACCAGTGATAAAACCCCAGCTGTGTTTCCCTATGCACTCTATGTTATTTTACTTCCGGTATAACGACCGTCCAGTGTCGTCTAATCCCAATACAACGTTCGAATTCAGCGAACACTCTTCCCGGTATTTTTAAAAAATTCTTTTATTTTCTGTTTTAAAATCTATTTTTAATTGATAAAATTTTATTTTTAATACTAATGATAAAAAATGATTTGATTATTTAGTTGGAATCTCTTTAAAAATAGCCTATTTTTACGGAACTGTTGAAAGTGCATGTGTACATTTTTTAAAATTGTATCCACTATAGTGACCACTCGTTATAAAGACCTTTTGCTGTGGGATGCAGAGGGTCGTTATAACGAGCGTCGACTGTAAACGAACATTTATCGGCTAATGCACTTCAAAACAATATTTATATCGTGATAGCGTAGATGACATCGTAGTGGATTTATATCGTGAATGGAAAATACAAATATAATATTTGTTCTTATTTATCTATATTATTAAATATAGATATAATTTTTAATGATTTGTATATTTAATGAATAGGTTCGAAACGCAACATCGCAAATGCATTTTAGGTAGCGGTTGTTTCACATTTCTTTTTTTCTGTTGCCAAATTTTTTGCTTATGTTCTTACCTATTCGTAAACTGTCTTCGTCGTTTGTAATTAATTTTTTTGAATATAGTCGGCGTGATCCAAAACGCAAAATTTGCTTAAACACACGCGCCGTGCACATGCGCAAAAAAAAAGAGATTCTAACATCCAAATATTCCAGCGTTAAATCAGGCCGCGGCGGCTTAGTGGTAAGGTCTCGGCTGACGGGCCAGAGGGTTCTAGGCTCTAAACCCGATTCCACTGAAGATCCGTCGTGTATTGGTCCTGTTCCACGCTAAACCACACGTAGGCGCCCAAACGTCCTCCCATTGGTGTGGCGCGGGAGTTTGGAGAGGGGTGTGCCAGCTGAGGTGTCTTCCTCGTCATCTGACAGAGGCTCCAAATTAAGAAAATATCCCTCGTGTTGCTTCAAAACGGGACATTAATATAACAAAACTCCAACATTAAATTTGTATTTTACAAGTGGGTGAAATCTCAAAATAACAATTTAAAATGGGAATTCAGTCGGCATGATTCAAAGCGCAAAATTTGTTTAAGCACGCATGTTGAAGTAAAAAAAAAGTTTTTTACGTCCAATAATTCCATGGATAAATCTGTATATTACATGTGCATGAAATTTTAAAATGGGAATTGTGAAGTTTAAAGAGAAAAATGCTTGCCACCCTCTCAATTCACTGGGAAATAAAATATGTGCTCCTTTTCGCACACTCTCAACTCA
>BGPR01002781.1:91250-120960 GCA_013235015.1 Araneus ventricosus | reverse complement strand
AATGAAACATAATAAAATAGAAAAATGAAACATAATAAAATAAAAAAAAATTAAACATAATAAAATAAGAAAATGAAACATAATGACATAAAAAATGAAGCATAATAAAATAAAAATATAAAGTAATAGATCCCTGTGTTTCTGCTGAAAACTAAAACAATTTCTCACAACCTTATTAGAAATTGAACAGAGAGTTAAGTAAATCCGTAATTTCTATTTTTTACTTTCTCGTGTACGAAGCATACTAAGAGAAAGAATTATTGTCATTAAAAAAGTTCTACCAAGAGATATAATGGAGCTTGCGGTTTTAGACCTTCCCATCTCCCGAAAATATATTTTTGGAATTATATCCATCTGTCTGGGAATACAACAGCCCAAGAACGCAGCAATCTCTTTTCATCAAATTTCGCATATGATTTTATGATTAGAACTGAAGATCTATACCAAATTTTTGACTAAATCCTTATAGACTGACCGTCTCTCAATCTGTCTATTTGTGCCTAAGTAAACGCGATTACTCTAAAACGCACCAAGAAAGATTGATGAATTTTAATATACAGGGCGTCCGCACTTATCTTGGTCCAATAGCTAATTTCTAAACCGTTAGAGATAGACGTATAGTTCCAATTAAAAAATGCTTTAAATAAGATGAAGAATTATATTTTATGTTTTTTGAGTCTATAAATACGTTTCTGAAAAAGTTACGAATTTTAATTTTTTATACGGTCCCCCGGTCCTATCAGTCATATTTAGTAAAATATTTTTCACACACTAACATTTTAAACAAAAAAAGTGCCAATCTTCTGTGACTAAAACTGATCGAGTTATTGAGCTCTGAACATCGATGACTTAAATTACTTTACGCTATTCAAATAGCCGCCTCGAAGACGATCCACCAATCAGTGTGTAACATTTACTGATTGGAAAATGAAATTGATATGAAATTCAAAGGTCCATAATTTGGTTAGTTTTAGTCAAAGAAGAGTGGAATTTTTTTGTTTGAAACGTTAGTGTGTGAAGAACATTTAACTAAACATGACTGATAGGACCGGGGACCGTATAAAAAATTAAAATTCGTAACATTTTCAGAAATATATTTAGTAACTCAATAAACATGAAATATACTTCTTCCCTTTATTTAAAGAATTTTTCCAATTGGAACTGTATGTCTATCTCTAACGGTTTAAAAATTAGCTATCGTACCAAGATAAGTGTGGACGCCCTGTATAATTTCGACATAAAAATTGTAGATTTGTGCCTAATTTGGAACTTGGTATGTTTGAACACAATAACAGAGCTGCGGTGGCTTAATGATAAGGTCTCGACCTCGGGTCCAGAGTGTTCCAGGCTTGAAACACAGTTTCCCCGAATTTCCGCCGTGTATTTGGGCCTGTTGCACATTAAATCATACGTAGTGGCCAAACATCCTCCCGCTAGTGTGGTGCAAAAATACCCACACTGGCCCGGCCTACCCAAGAAGGGTGTAAGGCCGGTAGAGGACTAGCGGGGAGAGAGCCGCTCCACCAGCATGTGGAGGACGGGATTTATTGGGTACAATAAGATGATACAGGCATTGCCCGAACAGGGCAGTACTTTTAAATACAAGAGAGCTGGGAGTGTAAACATGGTTCGACCCACCTCGGTGGGGAGAGAATAGCTTGATTTACTGCTCGGGCAAGCAAGGAACAGTAAAAATATACAAAAATAGATAAGTATTGAAAAAGAAACAAACAAATAAACACAGAAAAAGGACTAAAAATCAGATATATAAAAAAGTCAAATATTTTGAAACTCCATAGTATAAAAAAACAATATTACACATCAAACGACAAACAAAACACAAATAAAACTGTACCAAACATAGAATTAAAAATACATAAATTAATAATAATAATAATTACTTCTGAGATAGAAAGGAATAAATTCCGTTAGTCAGCGGTAATGCACGTCCCGCGTATAAGGGAATATCAAATTATCAATTACAGAATGTTTTATTGAGTAAAACTGCGAAAGTTAAAAATTACTTTATGTCCTATACAGGATAAAAACGGCCAATGGGAGAGGAAAAGGAATGAAATTTTGTAGTCTAAAAATAAAAACAGGGTCAAAAAGTAGAATGCATAGCCCCATCCGAACCCAAAAAAATCTAAACAACCGCTAGTGTAGTGCGGAAATTTGGAGAGAGGGATGGCAGCTTAGGTGTCGTTCTGGTCAGCTGACAGCAGTTCAAAATTACGAGGCACGTCCTAAAATAAATCTCCTGTTGATTCAAAACGGGACGTTAATTTAACTATCGTAAATTGAACACGATAACCCAAAAACATAATAAGCGATATAAATGGAATTTGGTGTATAGTCTTGAAACCAAAATTACAAATGTAAATCAAATTTTATACCCAATCGATCAAGAGAAAGTGATTCAAAATGAGTATTTGATTCTTTTCAGTACATTATGAAACTAAATACAATTGTATTGTATAATTGTACGAGAAAGTCGATAGGAGGACTCTCCACTGGTGAAGTATTATATTATAAAAGCTACAAAAAGTGACACAAAAATCGTTTTAATCCATATTTCGTCGCTTAACAAGTAACACCACCTATCTCAATTTTTTGAAATTTCAAAGAAGAAAATGCTCACTTTTTCGCAACCACTAACGAACGTTTCCGAATTTTGTTAACATATGATATAAAATTAAGACTACATTTTCCTACCAGATGTTTAAAAAATTAAGAAATATTCGTTATCGGTTGCGAAAAATTGAGTATTTTATTCCTTTTTGAAATTTCAAGAAATTGAGATAGGTGGCGTTGCTTGTCAAGCGACGATTTTGTCCAATTATTACACCAAGTTGATGGTATCTTTCACAGCATTCAGTCATACACGTTCGTTCTTGTACTCATGAAACGCCATTTCAAGGACTTCTCCCCCTTCTATTTAATTTTATTACATTTATTCTAAGTAAGATAACTTTATTTTAAGGAAAAAGAGTTTTTTATTTAATTAATAAGCGCGGGTAATAATCAAGTAAATAATTAAATTTATCTTTTATGTATATTAATTGCCCTCTTTAATAGCTACCATTAGTTAATTGAGTTATAATCTATTATTTGAATTTTCACTCTAATTAAGAAGGTAAATATGATGAACATGGATAGAACTGAAGCCGCAATCAAGAAAATTACAAAAAGTCTAGTTTTATCATGCACAATTTTTAGCAAATGTTTTCTATTTCCATTAAGCCTTAAATTGAGTGGGAAATAATGTGCCAATGCTCCGGATGCCATTAAGACAAAATATAGAAGAGTTTGTTTCATTTTTAAAACTTGTGTTCAATTATATTGACCTAATGGCTTTGAGATCAGAAGATTTAGTGTTTTAAAGCAAATAAACCATTTTTTTATTTAATTAAATCTCTGAAATCTTAAAAATAATTTACCAGTATAATTTTTAAAACTTTAAATTTATAAACATTTATTTTCTTTTTGAACTGAAAAACGAAAAAATCCCATTTGGACGCTTAAAGGGTTAATGTTAAATGTAGTAAAGGAAGGTATAAAAAAGTTGGGTTTAGGGCTCTGTTATTCAACTTTATTCCGCTACTGAATAGATATGCGACGGAATGTGTTTTTTTATACAAGCTTTGACAAAACTATATTTAAAAATTATTTGACTGTAAGAAGAATTCTTGGCAATATGCTGAAAAATCGCCTACTTACACCACTACCGCTCTCATCTTTTCGATTGTATACAAAATACTACTGCTTTTTATTTCTACCACGCGCATGCGCTGTCGTGAAACGAATGCTTTTCAACCAAGCTTGTAATTAAAACAGCAGTGCGGAAGATTTGGCGAGCGCGCTGAACGCCAACGTGTCTTTTGACGCGAAAGTTGGCGCCGTGCCAAAAGGGGCTTAGGCTTCAAGTACACCGCGAAGCTCTCTGCATGTAAATTTATAAAAAGAGAGAACGTGAAGGTTTTAAGGAAGACGCGAGGTGTTGCACAGAGGAAAAGTGAAACAGATAACGCTTGTTCGCATTAAAAAAAATTAGAAAGATAACATTTTTTTTGTAGTGCTAGCGTTGAAGGAGGCTAAATCAGCCCATTTTTAAAATGGTTGTTCGATTTGCTTTTATTTGATGAACGTAAAATAAAAATAAATAAAAACATTTATGAGGCTCCCAGCTTAGTCTGGGTTAGAAAAATAGAAATATTTATATAGTTAGCTCAAACAAGACCTAAGATATTAAAAATAAAATAAAACAAAGTTTGTGTTATGGGATTCAAAATAAGCGTTCAATATAAGGTTTCTCAATTTCAATGCTATCGCTGTGAAATTTTCGTAATGATTTTATTATATCATTAATGTGTTGTCAGATTCCTTTATAGTAAAGTCAGGTGAGGTAAATCACTCGTATTGTATCACAAACACAACACTTTTTTACTGTTAGTAAATAATAATACACACACCTACAAGAAACTAAAACAAACTGTTGAAAGAACACTAAACACTAAAAGAAGATGTTTAAAGACAGAAAATTTAATCGGAATTAATTGGTAATTTTTTAAATTTTATTTTGGTAAAGTGAATATTTCTTTTTAAAATGTGAAATTTCAAACTATTCCCTGCGCGTTAAAATATAGCGGAAAACTTTTTTTTAGAATTTTTAAAGAGTTTTTTTTATTCTCAATATTTTGCATGTTCAACACTATTGAGATTATACTTTTTGCTTCAAATTTAGAATTCCATGTTTTTTCTTTAAAAAATTGCTAAAATCATCGCAATAATAATGCCGAAGGCCCTCATTACAAATAATATTAACATTAATAAATGAATTATTTATACAAAATTCTGTCAACATATCGTAGCTTAACAAGCACCACCACCTATCTCAATTTTTTGAAATTTCAAAAAGGAAGGAAATACTCAGTTTTTTGGAACCCAAAACGAATATTACTGAATTTCCATGAGACTACATGTTCCAACCAGATGCGGAACAAAATCAGAAATACCGTTTTTGGTTGCGAAAAACTGAGTATTTCCTTCCTCTTTGAAATTTCAAAAAATTGAGATAGGTTGTGGTGCTTGTTAAGCGACTATATTCTTATAAAGAATAGGACATAAGTTTCAAAGTTTTAGCTAACTCTGTACGTTTGGTTTATCTTATTTATATTAACGCCTCGTTTTGAAGCAACACGAATGCTATTTTGGGTCGGACCTCGCAGTTCTGAACCGAGGTTAGGGTTTCAAATGACTGAAATTGTTTCTGGGAAGTCGATTATGTTAACTTGAGTAATTTTGTTGTAAATCCTCTCTTAACAAGCAACGCCGATTATCTGCAATTGCAATTAAACAGAACATTCCTGAAATTTTTTTTCACATCTGATAGGAACATGCGGTTTCATGTTTATATCAAATGACAAAAATAAAATTCAGAAATATTCGCTATTTGATGTGAAAAATTGAATATTTTCTTGCTGTTTGAAATTTCAAAAAATTGAGATAATCAGTGTTGCCTTTAAGCGACGGAATAGAATGTCATAGCCTTTTAATGTCAAAAACTGTCTGTTTGTTGTAGTCCAGAATAAATGTTTGGATGGAAAGCGTCATCCCACTTAATCTTATGCTTAAAATTCATAAAAGAATTCCTATAAATGCACTTCTGTAACACGCTCCATTACAGTGGCGATGAACTTCAGGTTTAATGCGGCATTATACTGCGATCTCTAGCAAATCAACAGAACAATTGGATCGAACAGTCCAACGTGGAATCAAGTCAGGACAGATTAAACAGGATATTATTGTGCAGTTCGTCTGTTCAGAGATGCAATAGCCTCTTTGGTCTTTATGGATGATAGCACCGTCCTCAGAGTTTTAGAAACATGAAAAAATTATTAAAAAATATAAATTTTTAAATTGACTAATTTCACATAATACGTATATGCAAACTTATTAAAATTATTATTTGTATTATTATTTGATTTTTTTCATACGTATCTCTCCGTTTTTCGTAAAAGAATTTTAAACAAACAACATTAATTTTAGTTAAAATATTTTGCGCGGACTTCCTGAAATCCTAACTCTTCATTTCATTTTCATTCTTCACCTGATTAGCAGAATTTTCTTTGTCCTTCTTAGTCTCTCTATAATAACTTTCAAAGCACCATTTAAATGTTTACATCAACAATGGCGTATCGGTAATAACTGTCTAAGCTCCATTTCATCGTTTGCATCAGCAGCCATCTTGCGTCATGGGAATGGCGTATCGGTAATAACTTTCAAAGTTTCATTTCACCTTGTACATTAGCAGCCATCCTACTTCATGGCAATGGCATATTGGCATTAGTTAAATTTCTACATGGCTTCCATGTGCCGATATCCAAAATGCACTGCTTTGCTGTGAAGGTAAATTTTCTTTCGTTTTAATCCACTAGATCAATTGCTCACTGAGATTGTACATGCGAGAACTTAATACACTACCTTTACTAGGCCTAATCTCTTTCATTCGTCCGCCAAGTCATGATTGCAAGTGATTAGATTTTTAGAGTATAATGAAATGGCAGGTTATCGACTGAAAGATATATTCTAAGACAATATATACATTATTTACATGCTTGGACTATATACATAGGTTGAAAGGAAAATAGAATAACACAAAACAAAAATTTATAGATTCATCTCGAACTAAAAAACATACGCCGACGCCAGAGCCCACCGGTCTTTTTTTCATCTTGTCGTTTCTTGACGAGTCTGTCAATTTCGCTGCTGAGTGATCACAAGATCCTCGCAGCATTCTATGGCATTATGCACGAACAGTAATTCAAAGATTTCAAATGTTTTTTAAACAGAAAAGTTATGTTAAAACAGATAAAATAAACGCAATGTTTTGCTTAAATAAATAAATAAGTGAATCGCATTTGATGAAAAAGAAACGAAGTTAGTGTGTGAAATAATTTCAATATTTGTTTTCAAGATTTGATAAAATTCCTGTTGCGAATTTCAATCTAGTAATTTGGTAGCAGGTTTACAACTTCTTATGAATAAAGATACTTTTTGGTATATAAAGGATTCCCTAGCACGGCAAAAGTGGTTGCCTTTTTGTTTTTATAGAATAAATTACTTCTACTTTAAGAATTTCCAACTATAATAATTTTCTATAAACAGTATTAGACTACTTGTGAATAATTAGTAACAATTAATAACTTCAGAGTAATGCATTAGATTTTGATTCAGAATAAATTTGACCACTGTACAACATGAAAAATGTCCTTTAGATGAAAATATGTGTTTCTTGTATATTTTTGGCTGAAAATAACGAATCTGCAATTATTTTTTGTTTACCACGCACCATTTTTCCAAAAATCCACATTTTAGCTCGAAAAATCCACAAAAAGCCACATCCGTAAAAAGTGGCCTCCAAGAAAAAAATTCATTTCTGGCACCAAAAACATATCACGTGAACCACTTGTGAATCAGCAATGTGTCTTTCTTCCACTATTGCACATTAAACTCGGTTTGATGGAAATATTTGTAAAAGCTCTGGACAGAAAAGGAGTGGCTTTCTTGCATCTCAGGAACAAATTCAAATATTTAAGTGATGTAAAGGTGAAAGAAGGAATGTTTATTGGCCCACAAATTAAAGCAGTCTTTCGTGATGAAGAGTTTGAAAAAAAACTGTCAGAAGCAGAAGAAGCAGCCTGGCTGGCATTCAAATCAGTGTGCACACATTTCCTTGGAAATAAGAAAGCTGAAAACTATGAAGATCTTGTTGGTGACATGGTGAAATGCTTTCGTGTTATAGGTTGTAATATGTCATTAAAACTACACGTTTTCGACTCACATCTGAACTTCTTTTCTCAAAACATTGCCGCAATTAGTGATGAGCATGGGGAAAGATTTCACCAGGGCATCTCTATGTTTGAAAAGCATTTCAGTGGACGATGGAATCGAAGTATGCTAGCTGAATATTGCTGGTCTGTTATCGGGGACACACAATCAGATGCCTACAAAAGGAAACGGTCAAAAAAATAATTTTAGTGTTTGTGTTTTCTATAATCAAGCCTCTGTTATATTTTTCTGTAACCAATTTGTATAAATATAAAAAGTATGTCTCCTACAGAAACAGTACGTGATGGACCATTTTGGTTTTGATATATGAATCAAGCACCTTTGGTTTATACAGAATCACATAGTTTCATATAAAGGACAGGAAAAAAGTTCAAATTTATTGTACAGTGTTATAATAGGACGTCAATTAAACCCTTAAGGTTCATTCTTAATTCGAAGATTTAAGCATATGCATACAATAACATAGAGGACGAGTCAGCGACTATCCGCTTACTGATTTCTAGATCAAAGACTTATTATGGACTTTTCATTCGATTTCTTCTTGGCGAATTGATTTACACAAGGAAATAAACGATTATAAGAATTTGGTTACAACATCCCCATTGTTTCACATAATACGAACGCATACAGCAATCTACTTTTCCGAAAACATAGATAGCCTTAAATAGGGTCAGAGAAAAAGAAAAGTTCTGTTTAAGGCACATTTATCTCGCTCTCTATTGGAGGTCGAATGAATTTAGTTTTTACTATGTTTATATATGGCTGTCGATATACTAGGGGCGTTCAGAAAGTAAGTTACACTTGAACGATATAGATAAAAAAACACTTTATTGAGAAGTGCGCTACAATACAATATGACACACATACACCACGCTATTTATCTACATAATCTACCAGTCTCTGCTGACATTTGTCGCAACGTTGCACTAATCGTTCGATGCCCTGACGATAGAAAATCGCTCCTTCTTGCTGTAGCCAACTTAGAACAGCTGTCTGAACCTGGTCATCGATGGAAAATTGTCTTCCACCCAAATGTTCTTTGAGCTTGCAGAACACGTGAAAGTCGCGGGGCGGGCTGCCAACGGATATTCCCAAATCCTGTTCATTGTGTGCGACGCTCACTCTGCCATTGATGAGCATGATGTCTTCCACCCGCTTCACCATGTCTGATGTGCTTGCTCACCGTTGTTGGCTTTCCTTGCCTTTCCGCATTGGTTAAGACGTGTGCCACCGTCTTCGAACTGCTGGCACGATTTCACAACGGCTGGATGTGACATCGCATGTGGCCCATACGCTGTCCATATCTCCTTATGAATCTCCGTACTCGTGAAACGTTTTGCCCACAAATACGCACTGTTCCATGTACTTCAACGTTGGAGTAAGTTTCCAGCTGGAGAATTTTTTTCTCGTACTCATCAACGATTGCCACTATCCGAATGAAAATGCTACCGATGGAAGCCGCGGAACTTAATTATCGCCGACGCAAGCTTCGTTCTTGTTTCGTCATGCTGCCATACGTGGGGGAACAAGTGTAACTTACTTTTAGAATGCTCGTAGTATTTTAAAACAATTACACTTTTTACAGCTGAAATGTAGATAGAAAAACTGACATTTCCAATTTTGAATCTATGTTATTTAATACCGAATCTGTTCATTCTTTGGGTCTCAAATGACCTAGAGTGTTAAGGCAAGGAATGGATTGACTAAGGGGTCTATTCTGGTACCCCCGGTTGGGTTGGGAGTTGGGTTGGGTTCCGTACGTTAACAACGGAATCCAACCGGGGGTACCAGAATAGAACCCTAAATAACATGAATCGGGGAAATAAGGCTAGAGTTCAGCATTATTCAGAAACCTGTTGACCACTGTCAGCTTTAGCATCGGATTGCTGGCTGAAGGAGGTTCCTCTGTTTTCATATCCAACGAAACACAAAGTCACTCTCGTTGAAAGCACTGAAAATACTCCGAAAGTAGTTTTGGAAGGAAATCTATGCCTATATGTTGGATCTAAGTGAGAGTTCTAACTCAAGCTCTACCAGGTACTCAAATGTCGCTTGGACAAACAGAAGATGCCATACTCCTCCTTCATCTTCAATCATTGATACATTGACTTGATTAATTATGCTAAACCAGTAGTTCCCAACCTATGGGCCGCGGACCACTTGTGGGCCATGCATATATTATTGTTGGGCCGCGCAACACTAGTCACGAGTCAAAGTTAGAAGTAAAGAAAGTGAAAGTACCATCAAATGAAAAAGACTCATTAATTGAACTATCATGCGACCAGACTCTAAAATCGTTTTTCAGAACAATGCCGTTCTGGATAAATGTTTGGCAACAGTATCCAGCAGTTGCCAAATTTACTCTGAGACATTTGTTGGGGTTCTCGACCACATATTTGCGTGAACGTGCCTTCACAACCTTATTGTTTTTGGAAACATAAGTACAGAAACACACTGAATGTAGAAAGTGACTTGAGGCTGAAGCTGTCATTTTTTAATCCAGATATTGAATCTCTCAAAAACCCCATTGAGTTCTTTTGTTTTGAATTTTGACCGCTTGTTTTTGAGTTTTCTTACATTCTGTCAGCTAAGTAATAACAAAAAAAGTTTTTCATTAATAAACAATACATTTTCAACATTTTTACATTAAACTCAACTAATTACTGATAAATACGTGCATAATATGTACATGTTTTATATGTGTTTGTATTTTTTTACTTGCATATTTAGTTAGAGGGCCTCAAAATATTTTTGACACAAAAGGTGGGCCGCATAACCAAAAAGGTTGGGAAACGCTGTGCTAGACTAAAAGGAAATAAAGAAGTGGGTTGAATGTAGGATTAAAGTTAATGCAAGCTGCGCATGAATCCGAAAGTTGTTGATAATTTAATATTCAATGTTTCAGAATAAGAGTTAAATGATAATTAAGAAGAACGAAATTCCTTTTCTGACTCATCATTTAAAATGTTATGTTAATATAATAATTTACAGCAATTCATTTTTCTAAAGATCCAACTGTTAATTACAAAATAATGTTTCTAAATAAAGTAAAGGATAATGCACGATCTTCAGGAACTCTCATCAATTGCAATGAGCGCCATTAATTTGGAGTCAACTTCGGTATGAGGCTGGTTTGGAAGACTGACAGTTTACTTACGACAAAATTTAGTAAATTTTGCTTCAATAAAATTGCATTAGAATAATTTAGGTCTGTATTTAACTTGGAAGAAACTTTATACAATGCAGAACGTAAATAAAACCAACATTTGTATGTGCATAGATGTGTTTCTAAGATATCTACCACTATATGAGTAAAAACTTTTCTTGTTTAAAATTTTTTATTAACTTCAAATAATTGAATATCCTGAGGTCTATGTCGTTTCTTTAATTAAAAGCTTGGATTCTTACATCCGGGCTGGTATAGGAAAATTAGAGTTTTTGTCAGGGTTGCCAGATCGAAATAGCAATATAAGGCCAAGCCGTCTTGAACCTTCCGTCGCGCGTATGCAAGAGATACTTGTATTGTGCATCGTATTACATATTTATATCGTTCTTTTATAAATTTAAGTGCAATTTTTTATTTATAAAATCTTTGTTTACTATTAAGCTAATAAATACAGATAAGATAAATAAAAGTTGCATTTATTTTTGCAAAACATCACGAAATATATATGTAATACGATGAGCGATATGTCGTAAAATTTTCTCAGGCGCGCCCGCTGGAAGGTTAAAATATGGCCACATTTTATTAAAGCACTCATTTCCCCCGATTTCATAAAAAATGACTATAATTGATGGAAAGGAATCCCACTAGATTGACATATGTAGATATAATACTATTTTATTAAACTAAAATTTTAGTGAAATTTTTTAAACATCTATATACTGTTTTGAAAAAAAAATCTGTTCTTGCCTGTGCAGAACGAAATATAACAACTTCTGTTAACAACAATGTTCTATATTATATTTCAATGTGAGAACAATAAATTAAAAGTTCTCTGATATTCATTGTAAATGATCAACCGTTAAAATATCCATTAATAAAAAAAACTAATTTCAGATTCATAGTAGACTCTTGAGTTTTCAAAACGTGATAAAAATATCAAAAATGCACTATTTTTAGTTCCGATGTAATTTAAATATCTGACACAAAAATCCAATATGCTGCGAAGTTCTAAATATTGTTTCTGAAAGCTTTTTTTCAAATCCCTTATATTTCACATTAAAACGTTTGTTAAATTGCTGGAGATAGGTATTTCAAACAATATTGAAATTACAGACATAAATGCTTTTCTTCCTTTTTTAAAAAAGATCTGTAATGTGAGGTACTCTTTCCATTCCTCTCTGAAAAAGAATATTTTACGCTTTTGTTTTGAAATTTTCGTAAAAGAATTCGATCATGAAAAAGAAACGAATGAAAACGGCGAAAAATATATGACTATATGACTTATATGCTGTGCAGAGACAAACATAGCTTCCGCTAGAGTCACTCTGACTAATACAATCTGAAGGAAGGAGGCAGGAACCTTTCTTATTCTAGAACTATTTCGTTCTACAGCTCACTGCGAGCCATTTGAAAAGTGTCATATCATAAGTTTATTTAAAAAATCGTAAAATTATTTATTAAGAATCGCTCTAAAAGTCACAAGCAAAAATAAAGCCAAAAGTGAATTTAATGCCGAATAAAAATTCCTAATGACAAGGGCTTTGAAAAAGGCCAAATCTCTATAATTTGGCCTTAAAAAGGCCAATAAGTGTAACCCTGTTTTACGTTGTCAATTGATCCGAAAGAGTTATGAAAATGAGTAACTATCTATACTTGTAAACACAATGTTTGTGTGTGTGTGCAATGTCCAGACGAATCTATCGCACTTACATCCTTGAAATTTGGCACACAGGTAGTCTTAATGGTGACTCAATGAACCTCGAAGCCGGAATTTTAAAATTTAATCTAGAAAATTTTTTATTTAATGTTTTGTGTTGTTTTGTTTGATATTTCGCACTAATTTCTCAATAGAATAGCTTTGAACAATTGTACGGAAAAGTAGATAAAACATCGGATTTCCGTTCTAATACAGTTAAATTTGAATTTCTAACGTAATTTAGTGAATTTTGAGAAATTTTTGAAAAATAGTCACTTTTATTGTAATTTTTAATAAGGAGTTTTTCAAATTCTCGCATCTGACTTTCTAACAACTCTATAATTTTCATTTTTTTTCAGCTTATAACTGGAGTGTTTCTGTTGAATTTAAAACAAGAACGATTAAAATATATTTTTTCGTTATTTTTTAAATTAATCTTTCCTTGATCAGTTGAAACAGTTTTTTTGCTAGCGAGATTTAACAGCGAGAGTTTCTCCAGAAGCATTGTTGCAATTTCATTAGCTGGTGCGTGACTTTCCTCCGATTCCTTCCGGCAGGTGACTTCATCACATTCGCGTCATCGTCGTCTCAATAATATATACATTTTTGTCCTGATAAATGTCATTATCGCAAAGAAAAATAAGCGGAGAAATCAATAATGTGTATCTTTTGTTCTGATTTTGTTTTGTCAAAACTTTTTCGAGTCATTGTGGGCATTTCCCATTTTAGTTGAAGTCCTGATTCCACGGCAATGCCGTGCGCGTACTGCTAGTAAGTCGATATATCAAGAAATAATGGATCATATAATAGGGATTATTCTGTACCGTTAGTTGGGAGACGTCACTTTTCCCGTTGTTAACGTGCGGAAAATCCCAACCCAACCGGGGGTACCAGAATAGACCCGTAAGGTGACCAACCGTCCTACTTTTGTAAGTTCTGTCCTCCAAAAGTGAACAATAAATTATGCTACAGTATTTTTTATGCATTTATCATATTATAGTGTATTCTATATTATTGTCACAGTGAATTAAATGTTTCTTATATTTATGATATTTTTTACCTTCAGTTTATTTGTGTCCTTTTGTGGGGGCTAATGTTGGAGGTAAAGTCTGTCACTTTAATTACAATGATCTTTGTTTCACAGTAAACCTCTACATAACATAAATTAAAAATAGGCATTTTTAAAATTTAAGATATTACTTTATAATTTTCATTAGTTATAAAGATTATATCTTAAAAATATTTAACAGAAACGAAAAAAAAATTAAATGTCAATCGGAAAAGCAATAACAGAAATACCGTTGTGCAAAATTTCAGCTATTTCGGTTTAGATTTTCCGAAAATATACGGTAAAATGCTAAAACGCTCAAAATTCCGCCATTTCCACTCTTTTTGGGGGTATCGTCGCAGTTTAACCAATGCATTAGCTGTAAATAAAATATCGCTAAGATGAAACAGAAAATAAAGCGGATCTTTGACTATTAGTATAGACTAATAATTAGGTAATTACAAAGCAGAGAACAGAATCGAGACAAAGCATTTGAGTTAAATAGTTTTTCGTGCAATTGATCGAGCTTACAAAAATTTCTGGAAAGATCTTTGATTCTTAAAATATTATTAAAAAAGGAATTTTGAAATGTTGTTTTAACGAAATACGAATTAACACTACTTTAAACTTAACTAAAAAAGTATATTTATTTATGTAAAGATATAAACGAATAAAGCTAAATTTTGATCTATATTTGGATTAAGTATTAGCATTAGCTTATTAATATAGTGGTATATTTGAAAATTAAATACAATTTTAAAAATGCACATATCCAATTTCTTAACCTTCCAGCGGGCGCGCGTTTGCAAGAGATACTTGAATTGTGCTTCGTATTACATATTTATATCATTATTTTATAAATTTAAGTGCAATTTTTTATTTATAAAATCTTTGTTTACTATTAAGCTAATAAATACAGATAAGATAAATAAAAGTTGCATTTATTTTTGCAAAGCATCACGAAATATATATGTAATATGATGCACGATATGTCATAAAATTTGCTCAGGCGCGCCCGCTGAAAGGTTAAAATACGGCCAAATTGCATTAGAATAATTCAGGTCTGTATTAATTTTCAAAAGAAACTTTATACAATGCAAAACGTAAATAAAACGAAACATTTACATGTGATTAGACTTTTTAGAAACATCTACCACTATATGAGTAAAAACTTTTTATATTTAAAATTGCTTATACACTTCGAATAACAGGTTGATCCAAAATGTTTCAACAATTCTTTTATAAAAAGCTTGGG
The DNA here is from genome assembly GCA_013235015.1 of Araneus ventricosus. Lineage (NCBI taxonomy): Eukaryota > Metazoa > Arthropoda > Arachnida > Araneae > Araneidae > Araneus > Araneus ventricosus. The sequence continues at coordinate 105,944 of BGPR01002781.1, read as the reverse complement.
TTCTTACATCCGTGCTGGTATAGGAAAATTAGAGTTTATGTCAGGGTTGCCAGATCGAAATAGCAATATAAGGCCAAGCCGTCTTGAACCTTCCGTCGCGCGTATGCAAGAGATACTTGTATTGTGCATCGTATTACATATTTATATCGTTATTATATAAATTTAAGTGCAATTTTTTATTTATAAAATCTTTGTTTACTATTGCGCTAATAAATGCAGATAACATAAATAAAAGTTGCATTTATTTTTGTAAAATAACACAATATTTATATGTAATAGGATGACGATATGTCGTAAAATTTGTATAAGCGCGCCCGCTGAAAGGTTAATTGTGATTCCTTCTACTAGAAAAGCAATTAAATGTAGTTGGCACATCAAAAATTTCCACAATTGATATTAATTTTTGTTTCTTGCAAACTTTATCATGAAAACTATATTTCACCGATAAAAAAGTTTTTTTTAAAAAAAAGAATAACATAATTACCATTTTTAAACTACTTAAAAAATAATATTAATGAAATATTTTTGTTTCACACGAAATATTTAAATTGTTAGTAAGATTCGATTGAACAACATTAAAGAACGATATGATGTAATCTAAAATCATCGCCTTTGTTAAATTTGGTTTCTATGAATTAGGAATAAAGAAACGAAAGTTAAATTAGTAAGTATATCCAAGGTTTATATATGGATTAGGCATAAATATCAAGAACTTTTTGTTAATAATAAATATTTTGCTTTCTTTTTCTTAACTTTTCTCCCGTAAATGAACATAAAAATATAAATAATGCAATCATTTCCGGAAAATATTACGGAGAAATACTGCAAATACATTTTTTAGTTTCTCGTATAGTATCTTAAAAGAAGTATTCGGATTGGCTTTTACTTTCTCGTATACGGAGTCCACAAAGAGAAAGTATTGTAATCGTCAAAAAATTCGAACTCGAGGTTTTGACGAATCTCCGCGTTTCAGACCTCCCTGAGTCCGAAAAACACAATTTTGGAATTATGCATTTCTGTCTGTGAACACGATAACTCGAACACTATTAGAGCTACGGGGATGAAATTTAGTATGTGATTTTGGCACATGACTTTTAGATTTCTATCAAATTTTGGACAAACTCCGTTTACGAGAAGTCTGCCTGTTGGTATGTCCGCGGTCATGTGAATACTGTAACTCAAACAGTTGAATAGCTAGATGGATAAAATTTGGTACACAGTTTTATCGTCATGAATGTAGGTCTGTATCAAAGTTTGGCCCAAATCCGTCAAAGGGTTGACTGTCTGTCGTTCGCATTCTTCTAAACATTGTAATTCGTAAACCTTAAAGCTTTGATAAATAAAAATTGTTTTGAGGCCTGCTAACAATAATTGTAGATCCGTGCCCAACTTTCGTTTTAATCGGTCGTAAAGAAGGTGTTCAAATCGCCTATTTGTCTTTTCTCGTCACACAATGACGCGAGGCAGTTATTGCTTGATTCACTTGCGCCAATCTTTTCCGCTTCTACCCACACCTTTCACCTCCAAGCTTTTTTCATCCACTGCGGTTAGGGACGCTTGTTCGTTTTGTTGCCTTATAGCTTACTTTTTCTCTACATTGTTAGGAGTACACGAGAAAGTTTAGGGGAGACCATTCCTTCTGGTTGTTATCCATCATCGTCTAAAGAAGTAGAACGTAACGTAGGTTCATAGTACTACAGTACATTTCCGTACATTGCTACTCTTAAATTTTTATTTATTTATTTACAACCTGCTCCGGCCCATCCTACCTAGGAAGGTGTAAGGCCTTCCACAGGCCGGAGGGGAAACATGAAACAAAAGAAATGAACTACATTAATAAAAAAGAGTTTCCAAAGAACCCCAAGTGGTGAGCAGAAAAATTTATAAATCATCACTCACAACAATGCACTAAAAAAAAAGTTAATGAGCAAAAACACAAAGCACAAAAAGATAAAAATCAAAAACACAAAAAGCTTAATATTAAAAACACAAAAAGATTAAGAGCAAAAAACACAAAAACTCAAAGAGCAAAATCTAAACGTTAAAAACACATACAAAAGGTAACCAAATTAAAATCAATAGCATTCAAAACCAAACAGTTATAAACAAAAATCGAGAGACAATACGCATTACAAAAAATGCACAGAAGCACACCACAGATCAAAAACTTTACAATGGACAAGATAATAATTCAAAAGAAACCGAAACAATTCCTAAAACCGTCGAAAACTCGAGAACAGTTAACCAAATAATAGAATGACACCAAGTTGAAGGAAAAAAATCCCTTTTTTTTCCTGAAATCGGAACACTCCAATCAAATCCAAAATTTAGTACTGATTAAGCCTACTGCACATGTCCCCACAGAATCTGAAGGTCTTTTCAAGTCGCAAAATGCACTCCCTACTACTCTTAAATTGAAGTTCAAATACATCGCTTTGTGAAAATGAATACAACATGAATGTCATATTCATTTTCAAAATATTTTTCATTTTCGTCGCAAGCCAGCAGTGAAATCACGACATTGTACATACGTCTTGAGAGATTTCTGTTATCCGTCTCATTCCTGGTCCGGATGTTGACGGTTGATCGAGGTTGTACTGTTGTCTACAGTACAACTAGTAAAATCAACTTAGCTTTCCATAACAAAATACTCAATCTTAAACACAGTTTAATCCGTTCGAGACGTCGCACTGTTTTGAAGACCATCCCCAGAAGCCGAAATATGTTTTTGCTTTATATTGACCATTTTTAATAAAAACTAGTAATATAAAAAAATTTTAAAGTCAATTCCTACTTAGGTGATTCGAGATATAATGAAAAATGTACTGCGCATGCGCAAGGATATGGCTAAAATATTGGGGTGCTTCGATGACCCCATGGGCCATCCATATACACAAGAACCAAGTCAGTAATGTTAATAGTTTTCGAGATAAAATGAAAAACGTACTGCGCATGCGCAAAGATATGGCTAAAATATGGGGGTGCTTCGATGATCCCATGGGCCAACCATATACCCAAGAACCAAGTCTTTAATGTTAATAGTTTTCGAGATATAATGAAAAACGTACTGCGCAGGCGTCATGCAAAATATGAAATGACAGACAAACAGACAGACAAGAAAGCGAATTAGTATTGCATTGTCATCTAGTTCTGAGCTATGTTTAAAGTTTCAAGTCTCCAGCTCATCGGGAAGTTTGTTTAAAATCGATTGCAAAATTTGAACAAGATATAGGGAGAGTGTGAACTAATAGTAGGAATTGAAAAAAACATGTTTGCATTAGAAATCAGTCACTTCGTAACTCACTTCGTACAAATAAGATGATTGAACGCCATGTATGCAGATAGCTCCTCAAAATAGTTTGACGTTAAAATGTCTTTCCTCTCGTTACAGTGATAGTCGGTCGAACTTTCTTGTGTGACAAAATACCGTCAGATTTGAATCGCTAATAGCTACGAGAGTAATAATGCGAAAAGAATGGTTGACCCCACAACGGACAGATCAGATCTGTAAGAGTTTGTCGCGTAGTATTTGTGTAGCGATTGTGGCCCTTTTAAAGGTGCTGTTGGTTCTTTTGAATGGGTTGCCAATGCTCCAGAGATGATAACAAAACAATTTATTTTGATAACAACATAGAAGACAGGACAGATACTAAAATAACGGATAAAATAGCACATAAAATATAATTGTCGCGACCCTTTGCGGTCAGCAACGTCACGATTAGAACAAATGATGCGGCCCTTCGCGGTCAGCAACGTCACGATTAGAACAAATGATGCGACCCTTCGCGGTTAACAACATAAGGTAATTCTGATGATGTTCTGGCGTGTGCCTACTGTCATTACGCCGGTGAAAAACCAACTATGTCACAAGAGCCAAATTTAGAAATAATGCACCTGCGTGATTACAGGTAAAAATTTTGAACACATGTGCTGGGTGCGAAGGGAACAACAAAAAAATGCCTAAAAAGGAAAAAGTTTAAAGCCAAATATATCTTGAACCTGGTCTACGTGGGTCTGACTGACATATGTAGCAGGACCTCCACCAACCGAAAGAGCTGAAAAGACTCACCTTTCTGCCTTCTGTTCTGTCGCTCCGTCAACATTCGACTTTATTCAGATAAACAAAAAAAATAAAAGTTACAGGCCTTGTAACCCTCAACTGTGCTGGAAACCGCTTGTGGCCTCCATCTGAAACCGATGTACATCTCTTGGCACAGTTGAGGGCTGGATTTACATGGTTTCCTTTACAATTTCTGGAATATATTTACAATTTTTACATTTCATGGGTTACATGGTAGTGACTACATTTTATAGCAGACTTGTTTACATTCTGATTCGCTGGATTAGGAGAGAAAAAGAAAAAAAGAAAATATTTACAGATTGTACTTTTGTACATTAGAGTCCAAAATTCGGCTTGTGCCGGATAGAGTCCATAAATGTTCCGTTTAGGGTTCATGTTCCATTTAGAGTACATGTCCCAGAGTGCTTTTGGTAAAGCTAGCTAGTCTGTGTTCTGGAACATGTCTCTTTCATGCAGATACACATGGCGGAGAATGGATCTCATTTCCCTCCTGAGGGTGGGGTGCGTCAGCACCTGAAGGACTGTAGAGTTAAACTTGATTGAATTCCTCAGGTGGGAAAGAAGTGGGCATTTAATGACGAAATGGAGGACCATGTCTTCCTGATCTTCACCACACCGGCAGCTGCAGTCACGAAGATTGAATTTGCGCAGATAATGCGGGCTGAGCCCGTGGTTTGTTGCGAGCTGAATGTCATATGGGTTTGATATGCACCTGGTCCGTGAAACTTTGGCGAAGATGTTTCTTGTATATAAGCCTTTCACGCCTTCCTCTCTGCTATCCCAGACTGTCTGCCAATGGGCTAGCAGACTGTCCTTTAACAAACGTTTCATGGTTCTTTCTGGGATTCCCAGGTGCACATCAACCCCATCCTTTTGTGTTGCAACCTTCGCCGCTCTATCTGCTTCTTCGTTTCCTGCAACTCCGATGTGGGCTTTTACCCAGTGCAAAGAGATGGACGCATCTAGAAGTTGCCTTGTTTCCTGCACTTGGTTGTTTTTGATCAAGTGGTTTTGGAGGGACATCAGTACACTCATGCTGTCGCTGAAGATGTGGCAGTCTTCATTAGGGGCATTCAGCCTTTTCCAGAGAATGGCCTTTTGGAGAGCCACTGTCTCCGCCTGGAAGACGGAGCAGTGGTCGCTGAGTCTGTACTGATGTTCCTCTACCGAGTTGTTGTGGTACACCAGGAAAGCTGCTCCCACTCTGCCATCAAGTTTGGAGCCGTCGGTAAAAATGGACAAAGGAGCGTTCGGCTGTTGTCCACCCCAATGTACTGGCGACCTGGATGAATCTGAATTGGTGAAAAATGCTCCATTTTGGAGCCCTCAAACAGGGTTCCGAAGAGTGAGACATCCTCTTGGTGTAACAGAAGGTAAGAACGCACTCTTTTCGGAACTTTCGTTGGGATCCTGACCTCACTCGCCGGCGCCTTCCGAAGCGTTCCTTCACCCTTCGAGTTCGCAACTAGGCTGATTGAAAGAAACAATCCCCGACCCTCGGGGAATGACAGCGCCCTCCAACGGAGAGTACGATTGAGAATCTGAACACTACAATTTCTTTGCCCTTGGGTCACTCATTATAGTAAGGTGACCAACTTTGGCTCGAACATCCGCTGCAACAAAAGGAGGACATAAATAAATTGAAGCTAAAAATATCATAATTAAAAGAAGCATTTAATTCATTGCAGCAATAATACAGAATACACTATGATATCATAAATGCATCAAAAATACATTTGTAGCATAATTTGTTGTGCACTTTTTGAGGAAGGACAGAATTTAGAAAAGGAGAACTGTCCTTCCAAAAGGAGGACGGTTGGTCACCTTAATTTTAGGGACTAAATTGAAAACAATACCATTTATATGTTTACACACTTCTAAGATAATTTTTATTTTAAACCAGTCTTATTCCGACGGCTGAGTTTTCCAAACTGACTGATAGTTGCAATTCGATATCATTGCACACCCGTCTATTTGATTCGACTGGCTTGGAAATGCATGGAACACACGGTGTACTTGTGCTACCGTCTTTCTGGCTCCGAAATGCATTGCACACACGGTGTGCTACAGGTCTTTTTTGGCTCGAAAATGCATTGCACACACAGTTTGCTATAAGTCTTTTTGGCTCGGAAATGCATTGCACACACGGTGTGCTACTGCTACCCGTCTTTCTGGCTCGGAAATGTCTTTTTGGCTCGGGAATGCATTGCAAACACGGTGTGCTTGTGCTAAGGGATTGATTAGCATTAGAGATCAAGCATTTAACAAATCTCTTATTGATATCCTATAGTATTTTTCCATGTCAAATTGCAATTCGACTGGACAATAAACTGAGTTTTGGGCTTAATTATATTAACTCGTAGCGGTAAGCGTATTAACTCTCAAGAGAACTTTAAATCGTATATCCGGGTTTGTTAACAAAACAAATTCTGTTTTTTTAGTAGTTTCATTCTAAAGATATTCTCAGGATCTGCCTCATTTTAATAATTTATGTATATAATATGCATGTATATTTTATTATCGTTTCACAGTTAATTTGTATAACTAGTTCTTAAAACATATTAGCTTATTAACAAAGTCTTAGAATTCGCACTAAAGTATTCTAGAGTATCATGGTCCAGAGGGAAGTTAAATTCATCATTTGAAAAATATTGTGATATAATTCGGATCTTTTCAAAGAAAACATTTGTTTCGTAGCTCTGGGAAACCAATAATTTGAAACAACAGTACTCCAAACGGAGTTCTTTACTCCGGCTATGCACTGAATAGTTAACTGTATGTGTTTAATGGCACAACACCCAGAAAGAACATGTCTTATACTTGCGAAGCTTAAGTAGCGTTTACACGCTAGTAACCACTGTACAGGAACAGGCTGCTACGTCACACCATCAAGATAATCGGAGTAGCCGTCGAGCCACTCACTTACGTTTGAATCAATTTCGACAAATCACTCCAAGTTCATTCTTAAATCGTCGTTTCGGCATCTACACACTTATACTTTCCTATTCCTTTATTAGCATAGTCTTCCTAAATTTTGAGAATACAGAACAGAAAAATGTCGGAAGTTTTTCCGACAAAATTTTGCTTAATAAATTACACAAACAAACGAAAGGAATCGATTCAAAAGATAGAAATTATATAGTTATCATATGATTACTATCCATTTTTTCCTCGCCAAGAAAGTTCAGTTTCCTTCAAATTCTACAAACGCATGCGCAGAAATGGAGAAAAGTGGGAAAATCAGAGAATGACTTGCCATTATCCAAAACATCGTTTCCTGAACTAGGAGCCACTACAATCCACTGAGAGAGTAGACACAGTGAAAGAGGGACCACTGCGGAAGATTATTGACCTAGTGCAAACTGGCCTTGAATGGGGAAATCCCTATTTAATTTTATTTTTTGTATTTATCCTTACCACAGTGTATGACTTCCAACATGGCTGAAAATGGTAATGTAAGAACCATAAGTAATACAGATACACCCGATGGGCATGACATTCACCGTTCATTCAGAGTAGAGAATGTTTCTGCTGTAGAACCATGGGTCGCACAAAACTCTTACCTCACCGAATGCGAAGTTTTGCCTACTTCGTGGTTCTTTCAGATGACTTTTCAACAAGCACCAGAAAATGGTCCAATTTCCTGGTCTGTTTCTTTGAGGCGAAACGATTCAAACACGGATAGACCTGTGAAAGCATTTATTTGGATATCATTTTTCGATGCCAGCGGTCAACTTTTGCGTTTTCCGAAAAAATTGAGCAATGATGGGATGCTGCCAGGAGATGAAATATACGAATACATTCCCCTGTGCCTACCCTCTGGTGGCTTGATGAACTTACCTGAACAAAAATTAGATGTTGAAGTGTCCATATTCATTCGCTTTTGTCATATGAAGGAAGATGGCACAGACGCAGTTGCAAATTTGAGTGACGATCTGAACAGGATGTGCTTTTTATGGTTTCTTAGGTGATGTGTTTATCGGGTTTACTTTTTCATTGGTAAGGATTCATTAATTGTATCAGTCATATTCCCTAATAATAAATAATTTTAATGTGCATATTTTTAAATATTGTGTTGTCTAATTCTCAGTAATTCTTTGTCTCATGTGTTTGCAACATTTCAGCAAGCTAATAAGCAATTTATGAACACTATCTTTTAGAAATCATCTTATTTACCGTATACACTTATACTCTGGGGGTTTGATGAATTTACCTGAACAAAAATTAGATATTAAAGTCTCCACATTCATTCATGTTGTCGGATAAAGTAAGATGGCACAAATGCAGTTGCAAATCTGAGTGGAGATATGAACAAGATGTGCATTTCATAGTTTTTACGTAATTTATTTACCGTGGTTATTTTCTTTTTCGTAAGAATCCGTTAATAATATTTCCTAATGTCATTTATATGCTCAATGACTTCAATGAGTATATTTTTAAACACTGTGTTGTTTAATTCTCAGTAATCCCTTGTTTCTCATGTATTTACAACATTTCACGAAGCTAATAAGCTAATTAACTGCGCTCTTTTTGATATAATCTCATTTACCGTATGTAATTCAATTTTAATCTCAACGGCATTTTATTAGATTTATACCTATGCACTGCTTTAATGTTATTCTAATTCCGATTTCTGCCTAGAGTTTTATCAATAAAAGTTTTTGAAATAAGGTTCGGTTTCTTTTCACAATGTAAATGAGATTCTCTTTTCTGTAGTATAATGCATTTTCCCACTGCATTAAGAAGTCATTTAATTTAAAAACTATGTTCATTTTTAACCCTATGTGTAATTTTTAAAATCCCTATTTAGATGCAACGTGTTCAAATAATATTGACCCAAGTGAGTTGTTATTTATAGGCAAAGCTTTATCGGTGTAATATGATCCAATGTTATAAAAATACTAAGTAAACACATTAGTCTGTGAAAATCGCAGGATGCAGAAGAAAATAAGACTTGATTCCAACCCGCGGGATAAACAGTCAGAGGGTTAATCGAATGCAAATCGAGCTGTTCAGTTTACTTAAAGATATGACAGACTAAAGTTCCTGATAAGTAAAGGGTATGAATGCTGCTCAATGTTCCTAAAAATAAAAAATCACTAATGCGAATATTATCCAACGCACATTTGAAAAAGAGATTCGAACGTCTAGTCCCAAACATCTTGGCATGGTAATGTTTCAATCTTGAATTCGTCTATATTGTCTTCATCTGGCTTGACTGTATCATCCATTGTGTTCTATTCGTAAAGATTTCTACATCACACAATTTAGTGAAAGAATGCCAGTCTAAAAACCTTATGTTTAAAAAATCCATTTTTAAAATAATATTTTGTGACATTATTTAGTAATTAACTGAAAAATCTAGTATTTATTTTTGTTAGTGGTAGGACTGTTATTAAAATATTTAATAATTATTCCCAAACTTGTTATTACTACACGCAGTTTTATAAAGGAAAATCATTGTTACAAAATTGCATTTAAAGTTAATTTTGAAAAATTCATCAAAAATTGCTCGGAAATAAAATTTATGGCACCCAAAAGATAATTATTGAAAGTAATGTAAAAATTCCATTTGTGCAATAATATGCTGCGAAGTTATTGAGAAAACACGCTAATATTTCGATTATTTTTCAATTAATTAAAAATCCAATTAAATTTTGACGTAGAATATAGTCTCTCTATAGTGGTCTAATAGTGTGTCGGGAAATGAAAAAATTATAACGTCATTTCGTGGTATTTTTAAACGACTATAGCTCCACAAAAAATAACGTAAAGAGTTGGTTTCAGTTGTATTTAACAGAGAAAGGTTGGCATTAAAGATTGCAAAAAGAATTTTAGAATTTTGGAATTGCAGTTTAGGTACAGTCGAGCTTCAAAGTTGGTGAAAATCACTAAAACATTTAATGACGTCACAGCGATCGATGCTCGCGCACGCAGAATACACCAATTCATTCATCGATCACGCGAAATATTACTCAAGAATTGTTGAATTATGTCGAATTTCCGTTCTAAAGTTAAACGCTTATAGCTCCGCAACCAAATAACATAGAGAGTTAGTTTTAGTTTCATTTAACAAAGAAAGGTTGTCATTGAAGATTGCAAAAATAATTTTAGAATTTCGAATTACGGTTTAGTCACAGTCGAGTTGCAAAATTGGTAAAAATCACGAAGAATTTTACATAGTCACACTAGACTAATAATCACTATAGACTATAGAGTTAATAGTCACATAGAGTTACTTAACTTACTCAACTGTGACTAAAGTAAGTCTACGTCCATAAATCCCAGCGGCCGTTTCGCAGAGACAGCCTCCCGTCGATTATTTTTTTAAAAAAACCGTTTCTTAGTATCTACTACCTAAGAAGTGACTACAAGTAACCCTAGAAGTGACTACAAGTAACCCTAGAAGTGACTACAAGTAACCCAAGAAGTAAATTTCGTATCTCTTGGTTCAACGGGGGTCGCAAAGGCCTAGTGGTACGGCTTTGGCTTCGAGGCTAGAAGGTTCCAGGTTGGAAACCCGACTGATACGTACCTCCCGCTGGTGTGGTTTTGAACTTTGGAGAAGAGGTACCAGCCTCTTAATCGGTCTTAGATTCGAAATAACGCTTGTATTGCTTCAAAACGGGACATTAATATAATTAAACTAAATTAGGTTCAACGGTCTGCCCCGTAAAGCGTTCTGAACGACTTTTCCGTCAAGAATCTTGCACAATTTTCAGTTAACATTCACCCTTTAACCCTTTGCGGACAGGAAACTTTTTAGAACACTCAGATCAGATTTACGCACTTTATGGGACATCTCGTTTTTTCCAACGCTATGCTTTATTTTACTATGCACATTTTTATATTTTATGGTAGAATAAGATTGGAGATTGAATGGATGGATGATGCAAACATTTGCGATAGAGTTTGAGTCGCTATATTCTTCGTGAAGTGGCTTGTCCTCCATGCCAGTCTCAAAATCAGGTTCTTGGTCACTTTTCCACCGAGATGTAATGCACCAGATTCGTCCTCAGCTAGTATTTACTTTAATTCTTTCAAAACAGCCAATAGAAGTACTTTCCATTCTTCTAGCTCTGCGCTGATAATTTCCAGCCATTTCGCGATAGCCAGGTTGGGTTATGGAGAGCGTTTCATGCGCCTTCAAACGCGAGCAGACCGAACTGACTGATTCTTTGTCCGTGGAGACTATCGGAGCTAGAGATGGCGGTTATTGCAAAAAAACTGGTTTTCGGTTAAACCCATTTTTTAACCTCCGGTTTAACCTGGCGGTTAAAACCGCTCAAAATAACCAGTTTTTTAAAAAACTGGTTTTCGGTTAAACCGATTTTTTAACCTACGGTTTAACCTGGCGGTTAAAACCGCTCAAAATAACCGGTTTTTGAAAAAATGGTTTTCGGTTAAACCGATTTCTTAACCTCCGGTTTAACCTGGCAGTTAAAACCGCTCAAAATAACCGGTTTTTGAAAAAAAACTCCGGTTTTAGTTGTTTCTTTAAAGCAACTTTTTTGTACAGAATTTTTTATTCATAATAATATACAATAAGTATTAATATAATAATTAATTAATGTAATAAGTAATGATTATAAATATGTGATACAATATGTAATTAATACAATAAGTAATAATAATAAATGAGTAATTATTGCAATAAATAAGTATTATAGACAAATTTTTTTCAACATTGTTCTCAGAAGAAAATAATTCATTGGCCAATATTTATCATCTAATCTGCTCATAAAGACTCTTTCAGAAATGAAATCCTTGAGCCGACACTTCTCATCGGAACCAACATCATTCAATATCTAAAAAAGACAAAGCAACAATAATAGAAGCAATTTATTTAGTGCGCGCAAGTGCAGCATCAAATTCAAATTTAAACCTTAAAGTCATTTCTCCTCGACAGGAACCCTATTCAATTTTTTGAATCTGCATGAAAAAAGGCCTCTGATGGCATCATCCACCAGATTCTTATTCCTCCTCGTTCTTTTCAATTCGTCGTTTGTTAATATTATTGTATTTTTACCTCTTTCACAATTAAAACTTCCCATAATTCGTATTTATATCTTTATACAACATCATTCAACGTAGATACTAATCTTTCGGACGCCACAAAACTTCCGACTAGAGATAAATATTTTTTGGCTACAAAAAACAGACGCCGTTTGCAGACAAAAATTTTTATTAGTATTGTTTTTGCAGGAAATCAATCCATTGCCCAATATTTATCTGCTCATAAAGATTCTTTCAGTAATCCGCCAACCGACAGACGCCTCGAGGAAGCGGTGGTCTGTGATTGGCCTAAGACGATGAAATTTAAATCTTTATAACTTGGTAAATTTTAGGCTCGATTTTAGGTTCGACTAGATTATCTTCCGACCCAGTTTTCCCCCCTGTTTTTGGATTTAAAAAAAATAACCGGTTTAAACCAGGGCAAAAAAATAACCGAAAAAAACCGTTTTCGGTTTAAACCGGTAGGTTTTTTCCATCTCTAATCGGAGCAAGTAAGAGGAAAGTTAATACGAGATAAAAAAAAAGTTTGGCGAGCTTCCCACTTTCGATAGTCTTAATTCAGCTTATGGTGAATACCCACTGGCGCGCTCTATACGCTATACCCTGCCGCAAAGTTTTAGCATTATTCTGCTAAAGAAATCGAGAAAGAAGAGAGAAAATATCTTCAGTTATGTTAAGTACTCAGCAAAACATGTAGAAGCTATCCTCCTTTCAAACATTAAATTATGTTAATTTATTCATATAGCTTCAGAGCACTATGAATCAGTAGCTTCAGTTTGTTTCATGTTTAAAGTTTTAACACGTTAATTGCCATATGAATCAACTAGGAATTTTATTTAGATGAGCCCTTTCCTACAGTAGTTCAGAGACAGCGGTCATCTATTTAGATAGATGGTTCGAACCTCAGACCAGAGACGAGCCAGCTAACGTGTTAATAATATTTTAAACCATTTATCTTTATTCAAATGTTCAGCCAGTATATGTATTTTAAATAATATATAGTTCTTCGATTACGTCGTAATGACCATGAGAAGAAAAGTTATCAATATGCAAAGTATTAAACAATTGCGGTCATATCCGATGGTAAGAATTCTTGTAGCACTGCAGCAAGGAATTGTCGCATGCTGACCAACGAATTAAATAAGCTAAATCGTATTTTCACATATAGCAAAGACAATGCAGTGCGTATGATAACGGCGACAAGGAAAAATAAACTGAAAATATTTGTATGTGTTTAATGGGAAAATGGGCATATGTACGGATCCTGCAAGTAGGGAATGAGGTAGCTTCTCATTGGCTCTGAGCGTCACGTGACTTGGCTTTCTTCTAAATGACGTCGTAAAACTTAACAGTACTTACCAATGCTGAAGCTTCGTCCTGTATCTACTTTTATACTAAAAATATGTTCGTTATTTTCTTCAGAAACATCAGAATAAACATAATTACAAAGGTAGTTTCGTTTCCTACATAATGCGATAGCAGAAAACAAAATGATAATTGAAACCCCGTCTACGCTCGGTGCTATGACGTCACAAAAAAGCAAACCAGGTCACGTGACGCCGAGAGCCACTGGGAAGCGACCTACTTCCATACTATGTAGAATCCGCAAATATGCTGTTAATGGGATAGAAATACTGTAAAGAAGCATTTTGCGATTGTGTTTGCGACGACGTTGTGATTAAACAATGTTCTTCTTACTGTCCTACCGTCACGAGGAAAATTCTGAACAGCGTTGCCGTCAGTAGAAGAGTCGAAGGAAGGAAAGAAACGGGTATAAAATCAACCGCAACATTAAGGGGTCTATTCTGGTACCCTCGGTTGAGTTGGGCTCCGTTGTTAACGGGCGGAACCCAACCCAACTCCCAACTCAACCGAGGGTACCAGAATAGACCCCTTAACACTTCGTTAGGCGAGGAATTTGTTTTCGACCGAGCTACGAAGAGAAATGAGACTTCCATCGATGCTATCTGCGCCAAATGAAATAAAACCCTTTTCTTCACCCCTGAAATGCAATGGAATATCCCGTTTCTATAACGACCATGTCTGGTGTCTGGGGTTCCTCTCGTGGCTGTAGGACAGCTATCATGTCTCATTATTTTGTGCTTGTGAATCAACGCGTCTCTTCCGCCCAAAATTGTTTCTTACGGGTCTATTCTCGTACCCCGGTTGGGTTGGGAGCGTTTCGTCTTTCGACCGCGAGACGTTAATGGCTTTTTCTCGACCGAAAGAAGGGGTCTGATTCTCGTACCTCGGTCGTTTCGAACTCGCTTTACGCTAGGAAGTGACGTATTTCTGCTGCGCGCACAGCAAATCAAGCGATCGTCATGCGATATTTTTGTTTATGGTTTCGGATTCAGTTCGAGTTTTTAATCGCCAAAGAAACTATGGCGAAGCGTACATTTGTTTCCCAATTCGAAATTATGTTGTATTATTTTGAAAAATATCCACATTACCCATTTTACGTGGGAAAGTTGATCGCATCTTTTCATAAGACAAAGGGTAAGAGGTGGGAAGATTTAACTTCTGCTCTTATAAGATGCATTATAATGCATCTTTCTTGCTTCCATAAGTCCATTATTAAGGGGGGGGGGGGTTAA
>BGPR01002781.1:19982-91150 GCA_013235015.1 Araneus ventricosus | reverse complement strand
CGGTCGTTTCGAACATCTCGCTTTACGCTAGGAAGTGCGCACGCAGAAAATCATGCGATATTTTTGTTCATGGTTTCAGATTTAGTTCGAGTTTTGAATCGCCAAAGGAACTATGGCGTAGCGTACATTTGTTTCCCAATTCGAAATTATGTTGGATTATTTTGAAAAATATCCACATTCTCCATTTTACGTGGGAAAGTTGATCGCATCTTTTCAAAAGACAAATGGTAAGAGGTGGAAAGCTTTAACTTCTGCTCTTATAAGATGCTTTATAATGCATCTTTCTTGCTATCATAAGTCCATTGTTAAGGGGGGTTAAACCATTTATCTTTTACAAAATATACATTTATAATAATATTATACATTTACAGAACATAAATTGCAGTCTTTTTTCAATATATTGATGCAATTTTACCAGTTTTCTAGAGAGATGAAAAGTAATGAACTTTTTCCCATGCCAATTATTTTAACATGAATAAATCTTATAAATTAATATTACAAACCATTTGTTTATGTTTCCAATTACATAAGAAAATAAAACATGAAAAAAAGTTATTAAATTTAGCAAGTTTTCACAACATTAAAAAAATTACATCTTTATCAAGGAACAAGAAAAATTCTTTTATTGTCAGATTTTGCAATTACTTTGTAAATATTTGACAAATTTCTTTGAATTAAAACACAAATAAAAAGAATTGTAATGATATATACGGAATGAGGAAAGTCATTCCATACTCAATGTTAAAAAATAAATGTTAAAATGTTACCCTAATTTAATTTAATAAGAAAATATTAAGGAATTAAATCTTTAAATGTAATTGATCTTAGATAATTATCAACTATCATTATTGACTATCTTGTTGGAGTAGTAAAAGGTTTAACTACTTTTTAAAAATCTAAAGTAATTGATAAATTCTTCTTCAGATTGGTCAAATGGATTACATTTATCCCGATAAACCCTTTCAAAACACAATTGACGTCTTAGCAGCCTCCATTTTAAAAGAAAATTTGATAAGCTTTGATATCGAAACAACACTTCTCGCTGGCAAATAGCGTGCACGCCAGGTACAGAGCTGGCGAGAAATCGGAGTCCTTTTATCGACCGAGCGAGATCCCAACCAGTTGGAAAAACGGGTTCAAGAATCGCACTTGTCGTTAACCGCCGGAAAAAGTGACGTCTCCCAACCCAACAGGGGTACCAGAATAGACCCGTTATAGTTATTTATACCACGCCCCAAAGTTTGTCCATGATTATTGACTCGCCTGTGTTGAAAACCTTATGTGATGTATCCGTTTCTTTTACTGAATTCAATGGCAAAGGCCCCCTGTAGTGTACAAACATCGAAATATCCTAATGATGGAGGGTTAATATGATGAGACTGAGGCAGAATTCTCTGTATAATAACCTCTGCTACTTGAGTAGAAAATCAAATTTTCCAAATGCTTAAATACCATTCTGAAATAGTCTGATGATAAGGGGGTCTATTCTGGTACAGTTGGGAGACGTCTTTTCCTGTTGTTAACGTGCGGAAAAGTGACGTCTCCCAACCAGAATATATAGACTTCCCACATAGATGTATCCGTTTCTTTTACTGAATTCAATGGCAAAGAGCCCCCTGTAGAAGTCCCCTTTCCGTTAAGTACCCAATGATCTATTGAGAACATGGCTTATTTCCATATGCCTGACCTTTAAAATATGTCTCAAAATTTTACAATGACCCTGTATAAACGTCGAAATATACTGATGATGGGAGGTTAATATGATGAAACTGAGCTAGAATTCTCTACATAATAACCGCTGCTACTTGAGTAGAAAATCAAATTTTCCAAATGCTTTAATACCATCTACTGAAATAGTCTGATGATAAGGGTTCTATTCTGGTACCCCGGTTGGGTTGGAGAACGTCACTTTTCCTTGTTAACGTGCGGAAAAGTGATGTCTCCGTGAAACCCCAGAGGGTACCGTATCGAGCTCCACATATTGATGTATCCGTTTCTTTACTGAATTAATGGCAAAAGAGCCCTGTAGAAGGGTCCCTCTCCTTCCGTTAGTACCCAATGATCTATTGAGGAACATGGCTTATTTCCATATGCCTGACCTTAAAAATATGTCTCATAATTTTACAATGACCTCTGTATAAACATCGAATATCCTGATGAGGAAGGTAGTATGATGAGACTGAGCTAGAATTCTCTACATAATAACCGCTGCTACTTGGTAGAAAATCAAATTTTCCAAATGCTTTATGCCATTCTGAGAATAGTTCGATGATAAGGGTTCTATCTGGTATCTCGATTTGGAGTTGGGAGACGTCACTTTTCCTGTTGTTAACGTGCGGAAGAAGTGACGTCTCCCAACCGAGGGACAGAATAGACCCGCATCATGATCGATGTAATCCGTTTCTTTTACTGTTAATTCAATGGCAAAAGGCCCTGTAAAGTCCCCCTTTCCGTTAGCACCATATGATCTATTGAGAACATGGCTTATTTCCATATCCTGACCTTAAAATATGTCTCATACTACAATGACCCTGTATAAACATCAAATATCCTGATGATGGAGGGCTAATATGATGAGACTGAGTAGAGATTCTTACATTATATTAACCGCTGCTAGAGGTAGAAAATCAATTTTCCAGTCTTTAATACCATTCTGAAATAGTCTGATGATATAACGAGTTTCCAGGTTTCTTGAAACAAGGTTGGGAGACGTCACTTTTTCCGCACGTTAACAACAGGAAAAGTGACGTCTCCCAACCCAACCGGGGGTACCAGAATAGACCCGAAGGTCTCGAAATTGGTGGAATCACTTAAAATTAATTGCTTTAAAAAAATTTAAAGCAACAAAAATGCCCTTAGTGGTATGAAGTGGAAATTTGGAAAAAGAGACTCCGGTTCAGACATCATCCTCGTCATCTGATCTCGGTTCAAAATTATGAATTCTCTCTCAAACTAGTCCCAATGTTGCAAGGAAACGGAACCTATTGATTTCATACGCTGCTTAACTGCAATTGCGTCTGTCTGTGACGTATTTTCATATTGAGACCCTGTTTTCATAGGGATAATCACTGGCCATAACAGGAGGTCATGTAATTTCCATAGAAAATCGTCACCATTCTGGAGAGAAGGATGCACTAATGCGAAAAAAAAGAAATAGAAGACAGCAGGAAGTCGCTGTTCAATATTCATACTCACTCACCATTCCCTCAGAGGTCTGCGCATGCGCACAATCTATACTTCAGATTGTGGTCTGCTGAAGAGATTTTGTTGGGCCTAACACGCCAGTTTTTTTTGTACAGAACATAGTTTTAATTTCTGAATTAATATCTTCATTTATCATCACTAGGAAGTGATAGCTGGAATAGATGACTTCAAACTTTGATTCAAGTGATTTAAAGCAAGAAGAAGAAACGGCCGAGGGACATTATGCTCGCTTTTCGTTCTCTGTGCATCACTTCCCCACTATACCATCATGGCAATTTAAAGCGGTCTACCATACTCCTTGCAAGTCATTGCCAACTTCATGGGAGATCTTCTTTAAGTCTGAGAAAGGTCCGTCGAATTCCTGTTTTGTGTCTTTAAGCAGAGTTGACTACATAGCTAAGCCTGTTGATGCATATACTTGGGTGTCATTTTTTGATATCCACAATCGGCGTCTCGCTTTCCCGAAAGTACTCTCCAAAAGAGGAATTCTTCCTCATGGAAAAGTGCAAGTATGTATTGAAGAAATGATACCACGTGTGGAAAGGGGAATTTTAGCACAGCTGGAGTTGATTGTTGAAGTGTCCCTATCAATATCCTCTTGTCACGAGAAGATCGTGCCCTCTGTAGCAGGTCTGAATTCTCACTTGAATAAAATGAAACTTTCGAAGTTGTAAAGAAATGTTAACCGTTCATTTTTATTTGAAACTAGTTTCAATCCCCAAAGTTGTTTGGGGTCGCAATTGCCTTAATAAAAAATTAAATTTGAAATTATGGCATATATTTACTTATAATCAAGTAACTGAGTTTTATACATCAAACTTCGATTATGCTTTTTTAAGTTCAAACTAAAGCAACTGAGAGATGTCGTGTGGATCCTTTTGTTTTTCTTTAAAGAACTTTCGTTCGAGATCTGTATTGTAGAAATGCTGTAGAATGCTTAACCTTCACCAGGTGCGTGTTTGTTGGAGATACTTATATCGTGCATCGCATTACATATTTATATCATTCTTTTATAAATTTAAAAACAGTTTGTAATTATGTAATCTGTATTTGGTATACTATAAATACATATTACATAAATAAACGTTGCATTGATTTTTCTAAAAGAGCATCTCCTACTTATGCGAGCCTGCTAGAAGATTAACAAACATTTAAAAAATTGCAGACTATTTTAGAAATCCTAGCTAAACATTGTTACATAGTGTTGTAGAATAATCTAGAATGCTCAAAATATTCTAAAAGCTTTTTGGAAGTTCCATGGACTTCCAAAATGCAATAGTGTACGAAAATATTCTAGAATATTCCTAAACAATAGGGAATAGGGGTGTCTCACGCCCAAACAGTTTTGTTCAGCAAGTAATAAGTAGCCAAAGTTTGGTTGAAATGGAGCATGTGACTTAAAGCGATGATGTGGAGACATATATATAATGATTTTATAAATTATTCAATAAGTAAAGACAACAGTCCATTGTAATATCAGAAATGCTTAAATCGAGCTAATCTCTTGTTTCGATTTTCAGTTGACGATATTATTGTTTGGCCGTAGGCAAAATTGTAATAAAAAGATTTCTATAGTTATTGACTTCAAAACTCAAAACAAATCTCTTGGGAAATTTTCACGTCTATTAAAAAAGACTAAACTAGGTTAGAACAGTATTTACTTTATTTTCACTCCACATTTGAGACAGCTCATGAGATAACGCGCGTTACCAGGGAACCTATAAGGAATACCTACATAAGAGCTCCTTTAGTTTTGTTTTGATGGTTCAGTTTGAAGGATTCGACATTTTTCCTGTATGGACGAGTTTTCTGTTTTATTTATTTGCGTTAAAATAGGACATCCGTCTCACCTATCAACTTCCGGTGATAATGTTAAGTGAATGGGAATCTTAAAAATTTCAACATACTGTTTGAAGATATTAATTAATGTTTAAAGTGGGATTTTCTAATGTTATTGCTTAAGGAAACCTTGAAAATATGGTACGGCTTGTATATAAGGTCCCCATAAAAGCTTTTACATAAGGTCTGGCGATATTTTGTGATTTCGGCGACCTTGTCGACTTTTTACGTTTGGTGCCGAAAGATGCCATTTTCCAGGTCGGAAGTAAAAAAATAAGCTTCCCGCTTTGCTGAAAGCAAAACCGATGATTTTTTTAATTTTAAAAAATTTGCCCGGAATGCGTTCGCAAGAGAACAATATGCAGCAAAACAGTCGCCATGTTTGTTTAGGCAAACACAACCGCCGCCATGTTTTTTCACACACAAAAAAAGTCTCCAAAATTACAAGATATCGCCAGTCGTATATCAAAGCTTTTTCAAAAATATTAAATTTCTAAATTTAGCTCTCAGTGTTTTCTTAAAATAAGAGCCATATTTAGTCTTTATCGCTCCTTTTGGAGCTTTGTGTACTCAAGAAAGAACCGATTCGAATTTGGCGCTTTACATGGATTCCAATTGGATTTGGCGATCGCTTAAGTCGGAGGGTTACAAGAAAATGGAAGTGAATCTTCACCACGGAAGATCTGTGAAACAAAAATAAATCGGAGAACTCGTCCATAATTCAATCTTCGGCCTGTAATTTTAAGAAAACGCGAGTTTTTCCTTTTCTTTTTCACTGCTATATTAGAACTGATTATCCCGTTAACGCCCAGTGTCCTATTTACAGGACAGTTACATTTGTCCTCCGTAGCTAAGCCGAGATGTGCGAGTGGGCGGTGACGCCGACTATCATGTATAGTCCTCACTTTGAGAATTACTTCTCAAATTTATATCCTCAATTAGAGACAAAGTAGAGTAGACGAATGCAAGCATGCATACGTCTCAAACATACCTTTCTACTAAACTAAACATAATACATTCCGTTGTTCACGTTCCGTTCAAAACAAACTTCATTAGAACAAAAATTGTTCGTTCTATCCGATGGTACATGGATTGGTTCTCAACGATCATTAGGAAAGATACGACGGCCGTAAACGTGCCAAAAATAACCCAAAACCACACAAAACATTAAATAAAAAATTTTCTAGATTAAATTTTAAAATTCCGGCTTCAAGGTGCATTGAGTCACCATTACGACTACCTGCGTGCGAAATTTCATGCCTGTAAGTGCGATAGATTTAGTCTGGATATCGCACACTCACACATTGAATTTTATAAGTAAGACTTCATTCCCATTTGTGAAGGCCTCGTTGGCCTGACGTTGACGTGAGCTTTTGGTCTATAGGATCGCGGGTTCGACACCAGTTTTAACCAAAGATCTGCCTGAGGCACATTAATCCAACCAGGGCAAAAGCTGTCTCTTTCATGACGTGTGGAGATTGGATGTGTATAATGTATAATTCTCAAAAAATTATATGTTCTAGATTGTTCCAAAATGGAACAATGTTCAAAATTCGAGACTGGTCTCGATGTTGCAAAAGCTTTTAAGATGTTCAATAAATTTCCAAATTGTAATTGTGCTAGAAAATATCCTATAATATCCCAAAATCTTCCAGAATTTTAAACTTCTATTATGGAGAAGAGCTATCAACTCGGGTGAAACCTCATTGCCTGGCCAGGATTCAAAATGCTTCCTAAAACAGCTCTCGCATATCTTAGAGGTGGGATGATAATCCAGCTAAACTAAACAATTATAATTTCGATCTTTTCGTTTTGATAACTGATTTTTAGAAATTTTCAATATCAAATTTCCTTGATAAATTAGTCTTCAAACAAGTTTAGATTTTTCTAGAATGCAATACAGCTTCAAAAATCTCTCGTTCGACACAATGCTTTTCCAAAAGTGACTATAAATTTTGAAATAAATTTAACCAGGTTCAAAACCCGATTCCACTGAAGATCCGTCATGAATTGGGCCTGTTACACGTTAAATCATACATAGGGGGGCTAAGCGTCCTCCCGTTGGTGTGGTGCGGAAGTTTAGAGAAGGGGAGGCCAGCTCAGGCGACGTCCTCGTTATCTGACCGAGGTTCAAAATTAAGAGGTCCGTCCCAAAATAGCCCTCGTGTTACTTCAAAACGGGACGTTAATATAACTAAACTCAACTCAACAGGAACAAAGAAATCATGATGGAAATCCACTTCAAAAATACATCATGATTATCTCAGAAGACGAAACATAGAATAATATACACGTTACTATTAAAAATATGAGAAATAAAATAACCATTTAAAAAATCAGTCGTATGAGAGTTATTAAGGTATGCAATGGATTGTTCAAATTCTTGCTAATTTCCTTCCCATGAAAATATTGTTTCTGTGAATAATTTCATGTAATGCTTAAAATACATAATAATGCTATCTTGAAACACGCTATGTCCCTATTTTTTGCAAAGAATTATGCATTCATATTGAAATTTATATGAGGTTTGCTGTCTATTTTTAAGACATTTTCTTGGAAGAATCCTTAGCTCTTCGTCGTTGTGTATAGTATGTTCCAAGGTTGTATGCTTACTTAACTTAACCCTTTCCAGTTCATTGCTTTCGCACTGAAACCACACATTGAGCATTTTCTTTACTGCGTCTGGGTGAAACGTAGCGTAATTTTCCTTTCATAACTTAAGCTGGAGTTTTTATATAAGTTACCCAGATGTATAGGGTAACTTATATATATTCAATGCCGTTAGAATTCACGAAGATATCGGCATTGCAAGAGTAAAATTGCTTTTTGATCTCTAAAAGAAATAAAATGATGAGGGTTATTCACAAATTGATATTTTTTTAATTGAATCTTCGAAAGTAATATTGAATCTCATGGAGGCTGAATATCATGAATATTCACGGATACTTATAAATTAAATACATAATTTAAATTGCATTTCTATGATAACTTATTCGGAGGAAAAATAGCCCTTTACCGTTCATTGGTTTCACTGTGCAAATAAAAAATGCGAAATTTTTTTCCTTTACATATTTTTGGTCAGACACATGTCCAGTACTCATCTTTGAAATAAATTTAATAATTTTCTAAACGAAGCATGTAGCCATCTTGAAAGAGTTAAAGCAGCAGTCCAAAGTTTAGTTTTTAGTTAAATTAGCGCCCCGTTTTGAAGCATCATGAGGGCTATTTCGGAATGGAACTCGTAAGTTTGGGTCCCGGTCAGATGACGAGGGCCGCACCAAAGAAACTCCAAACTTCCGTTTCACCAGCGGGAAGGCGTTTAAGCCACGACGTCAGATTTAACGTGCACCAGCCCCACAAATACATCGGATCGTCAGGGAAATCATATTCTGAAGCTGGAACCTTTCGGCTCCGTAACCGAAACCTTATCATTACGTCACAGCGGCCTTGCATGTGATCCTAACTTACAACGCTAGCAAAGAAGCCAGCATTCATAGTACAGGTGATCCTCGGCTTATGAACGAATTAGGTTTCGAAAGACGAACCTTTCGGCCCAGCAGCTGAAATCTTATGTCAAGGCCTCAGCGGCCTTGCATGTGATCCTAACTTACAACGTTAGCGAAGAAGCCAGCATTCATTGTACAGATGATCCTCAGCTTATGACAGAGTTCGTTTCTATTGATTAGTTGTAAAGTCGTATTTTCATTTTAGTTCCATAATGCTTTTAGGCCGGATATTTTTTTGTAATTTACGATATGCAGGATGCAAAAAATCATTCAAGATACTTTACAGGGCAGATAATAACATCTAGAGATCAAATTTGGGACGTAGTTACTTATTGGGTACCGAGTGCTCGCTAAGAGCGGATTTTTCAAAATTTTTATTGCATTTTAAATTAAAAAATAATTAGCATTTTAACATTGTTCCTCAATAACTTCAGAGGATATTAATGCACCCAAACCATCCTTGCTTCAAAGGGTGTAGTGGAGGCGGAAAACACCAGAACGCCGTTTCAGCACTGCTTTCTTTTCACAAGAAATAAATAAGAAAAAATTGTGGAAACGTCCTTAAAACTGTACGATTTTTGTCACGCAAGTTAGAGCGTCCCGTTACTGTTTATTTTGCAACTACACCACTACTTGTGTCACTTTCAAATTCAAACTATTACTTTTTTAGCGGTACCAATTTTGTTTCTTGTACAATCTGTCACCACGTTCCATTTTATTTTGAGAAATAAAAAAAAGCACTTCTGCACGGCATATTCTCTATGGTGAGATACCTCAGACAGTTGCCAGCTCAAACCACTAGGCCGATTTCGACAATTTTATTTCATTTGATATACTATTTTTCAGCAATATTCACACTTCTATAACACGCTAAATTATAGAGTCAATGAACTGCTGGTTTGAAGAGGCTCTATCCTGCGTCCTCAAAAGTCTCCTTTCGTTATTTCTTAATTCCGACTAAAGGGGTTTAAGGCACATTTAACGCGTCATCTATTTAGAGGTCGATTGAATATAGTTTTTATTATGTTTATATTTGACTGACGATATTTTCAAAAACAATTACACTTTGTACAGTAGAAATGTGGGTAGAAAAATTGACGTTTCTGATTTTGTATCCATGTTGTACTATAATGCATCTGATCATTCTTTCGGATTTCAAATGACCTAGAGGGTTAAGGCAAGGCATGGAACACCTAAGGGACATCGGAAAAGTAAGGCTATAGTTCAGCATTAATCAAAAACTTGTTGACCACTGTCCGCTTTAGCATCGGATTGCTAACTGCGGGAAGTTTTCCTATTTTTCCATCAAATGAAACACAAATGTAGGCAATTTTGTCGTTGAAAGAACTGAAAATACCTCGAAAATAGTCTTCGAAGGAAATCTATTCCTATATGTTGGAGGTAAGTAAGACTTCTTAAGTACTACACAGGTATTTAAAACTCTCTTTGACACACCCTTTATCCCGAATCATTGATACATTGACCTGATAAGTTATGCCAGACCAAGAGGAATTAAATAAGTGGGCTGAATGTAGCATTATAGTTGATGGAAAGTGCACATCAATAATAAAGTTTCTGAGAATTTAAGATTCCAATGTTTCAGAATAATATTTAAATGATAATTAATTAAATAAAGAAAAACGAAATTGCTTTTGTGTCTCTCCATTTAGAATATTAAATTAAAATAATTATTTTCTGCAATTTATTTTCTTTAACATCCAACTGTTAATTTACAAAATAATGTTTTAAAACAAAAGAAATAATAACGCACGGAATTCTTATCAATTGCAAAGAGGCCAATTAATCTTGAGTTAGCTTTGGTATAGGGGCTGGTTTGGAAGACCAACACTTTTCTTTGAAAAAACGTTAGTAAATTTTGCTTGA
This sequence comes from Araneus ventricosus, assembly GCA_013235015.1. Lineage (NCBI taxonomy): Eukaryota > Metazoa > Arthropoda > Arachnida > Araneae > Araneidae > Araneus > Araneus ventricosus. The sequence goes on along the minus strand of BGPR01002781.1, from coordinate 80,717 downwards.
ATCTAATTTCATTAGAATCATTCAGGACTATTCATTTTCAAAAGAAACTTTGTACAATGCTGAATGTAAATACATATAACCAAACAATTAAATGTATGTAGACGTGTTTTTATAATATGCACCACTATTTAAAATCAAAATTTTCCTATATAAAACTTTTATATTCATACCGACGCAATTTAAAGAATTACTGTGTTATTTCTTTAATTTAAAGCTTGGATATTTCGTTCCGGGCTGGAAAAGGAAAACTAGTTATTTTTGTCATTTGGTCCGAATGAGTTGTGGAAAGTAACTATAAGCGAAGCTAATTGTTGAGGGTTTAGGTTAAGTAGAAAGGTATGTTTGAGGGACGTATGCTTGCTATAAAGCCGCTTTTTCTCTAATTGAGGATAAAAAACTTCAGAACTAATTCTCGAATTGAGGATAACTCAGGAGAGTCGGCCTCACTGAAGTATTTCTAAGAGCCTTAAATAGACGAGTTTTCTATTTTGTTTATAGACCATAAAATGCCATAACTGCATAATTCAGGTGTAATGCCAAGTCAAACTAATCTTCAAAGCGGAAATCCAGAAGTAATGCAAACAAAGCCAAGGCTTTTAATGTGAATAAACAAAACAGAAAACTCGTCTTTAGGACTGAGCAAATACGTGAAGATGTTAAGCATGACAAAAGATAATTTCTTTAGTAATAAGAGTCATCGTTATAAATTCTCTTAAAATTATGATCTGAAATATTGGGAATTTTTTTCACAAAGTGAGTTTTCTGTAATCCAGCAGTGACGATTTCAATTATTTTTCTAGAATAAAAGAGATTCATAGATAACGATCAATAGATAAAAGTTCAGTTAAAAATGCGGGTTCGGTAGTTAAAGTTTTTTATCATATTTTCTTCTTTATCATAAGCACTTTTTTTAACTTGACTTGTTTCATGTTTGTAAAAATGAAGTTTGGTAACCGATTTTTCACTCACTTCCCGATGTACTACAAGATTGGAATTTTGTACACTTGTGCATTTTGGATTACAGTACAGTGTTTCCATAATTTAAGAACCTAATTATCAGTTAAATTTTGATTCCATTCATTGGCGCCTCCTGTTATCGAGTTTAAGAATGATTTCTAGTATAAAAAGAAGAAAGTTAATAAAATAAAAACATCTGCTGCTAATATACTTTTTAATAAAATTTATTTACTTTGTATACGCCCCAAAAGTATTAAGACGTTTCATATTTTATTATTATATATTTCTTTGCCAATTAATGATAAGTCATAGCTCATCACTCGCTTGAATGATTACAGTCAATGATAAATTAAATTCGTAACATGGGGAAAACTACGCGGTAAGCAATTTTTTGGAGTTTAATTGTCCTAAATGTGATTGTAACGCATTTCGATACAATTCATTCATTTGAACCGAATTTAATGTTAAACACCCGTATTCCTTATTATCTGAAAATTTAAAATAATTTGACAAAAACAGGAATAAAAATTTCATATGAAAGCTTATTTCTTACCAATTTACACACTATTTCACATTTCTTTTACCCACTTCTATAACACGCTCAATTACAATGGCGGTAATCTTCTGGCTTGTTGAGGCTTTATCCTGCGTTCTCTAACAATTTAACATGACAATTGGTCCGAACAGAAGACGAATGAGTGACTCTACTCTTACTAAATTCTAAATCAAAGATTTATTACGTACTTTTCATTCGAATTGTTCTTGACGAATTAATTTACACAAAGTAATAAGCGAATCTATGAATTTGGTTACAACAGCCCCATTGTTTCACATAATACGAAGGCATACAGCAATCTAGCTTTCCGAAAACATAGAGAGACTTAAATATGGTCATAGAAAAAGAAAGGTCCGGTTTCTGTCTCATTTAACGCGCCATCTATTGGAGGTCGATTGAATGTAGTTTTTACTATGTTTATAGTCGGTTACCGATATTTTAAAAAGAATTTAAATCTTTACAGTGGAAATGCAGACAGATACATTTCCATTTCTGATTTTGTATCTAGGTTATATAATAATGCATCTGTTCATTCTTTGGATTTCCAAGGACCTAAGGGTTAAAGAAAGGCATGGAATGGTTAAAGATCATGAATCGGGTAAATAAGGCTGGAGTTCAACATCACTCAAAGACTTGTAGATTGATGCCCGCTTTAGTATCGAATTGCAGGCTGCGGGATTTTTCCCTGTTATTCCATCCAACGAATCACAAATGTAGGATTGTTTCCAGTTGAAAGTACTGAAAATACCTCGACAATAGACTTGGAAGGGAATCTATTCCTATATGTTGGAGTTTAGCTAGACTTCTACCTCAAGTACAGTCCTCTACTTTATAGATAGGATAGTCGCTGTAACTCGAGGAGATATTGTCGGTTTTTCACAAAACTGGTGTCGATGGAAATGTCTCGAGGAGACAGTATTATTCTGAATATTCTTCTCGAGACATTTCTATCCACAACAGCGTTTTGAAAATCCGATAATAACTCCTCGATTTATAGCGACTGTCCAATCTATAAAGTTGCTGACTGTACCTCCTAGGTACTCAAAAGTCGCGTTGACAAACAGAGTACGCCATATTCCCTCTTTATCACGAATCATTGATACATTGGCTTTATTAATTATGCTAAACCTAGGGGAATTAAATAAATAAGCTCAATGTAGGATTATAGTTGATGAGAGGTGCACCTGAATCCGAAAATTGTTCAGAATTCAAGATTACAATGTTTCAGAATAAGATTTAAATTATAATTAATTAAATGGAAAAAAACGAAAATGATTTTCTGACTCTCCATTTAGAATATGAAGTTTGTATGATTATGTACAGCTATTCATTTTCTTAAAGATCCAACTGATTAGATCCAAAATAATATTTTAAATAAATGAAAAAATAATGCACGGAATTCAGAAACATTTATCAATTGCAAAGTGCGCAATTAATTTTGAGTTAACTTCGGCTTAAGGATGGTTCAGAAGACTGATAGTTTTGTTACGAAAAAATTTAATAAATATTGGCTGAATAAAATTACATTAGAATAATTCAGGTCTGTATTAACTTTCAGAAGGAAATTTATACAATACAGAGCGTAAATAAAACTATACAATTACATGTGCATAGACGTATTTCTAAAATATTTACCACTATTTTAAAACATAACTTTCCTATATAAATTTATTATATTTATTTATTCCAAAGTTTTGATTGAAAGCATAATTGTTTTTTAAATTTAAAGCTTGGATGATTCTATCCGGGCTGGTGAATGAAAATTATAGTTTTTGTTGTCAATTGGTCCGAAAGAGTTAGGAATATATGAAATTTACTATAGGTGAAGCTAATGAATATGCCTTTAACAGGAAGAGAAAATTAAGTGAATATGTTAAACATGAGAAAAGATAATCTATTTAGTAATAAGAGTCATCGTTATAAATGCTCTTAAAATTATGATCTCAAATTTTGGAATTTCATTCAGAAAGTGAGTTTTATTAAATCTAGCAGTGAGGATTTCAGTTATTTTTGTGAAATAAAAGCGAATCATAAATAAAAATTAGTAGCTTAAAACACTGTTAGAAATGCAGGTTTGGCAGTTGAATTCTTTATGATATTTTCGTGAAAAAAATATGTTCAACACTTTTATTTAACTTTACTTGTTTCAAATTTCTAACAATTAAGTTTTGTAATCGATTTTTTGGTAAGTTCCTGATGTAGTACAAGTTTGAAATTGTATACACTTATGTATTTTTGATGACAATACACAGTTTCCATGATTTAAGAACCTAATTATCAATTATATTTTGATTTTGTTCATTTGCGCCACCTGGTAATGAGTTTGAGAGAGACTTCTAGATTAAAAATTAGAAAATAAATAAAATAAAAAATTTGCTGCTAATATACAGCAATTTTTAAAATTTTCTAATAAAATTTATTTACTTTGTATACGCCCCTACCGTATTAATGACGTTTCAGCTTTTATTATTATATATTTTGTTGCTAATTAATAAGAAGTTGTAGCATCATCTCTTGAATGAGTGCATCATTGGTAACTTAATGATAAATTAATAACATGGGGAAAAGTACGCGGTATGCAATTTCTCGGAGTTCAATAGTCAAAAATATGATTGTAAAGCATTTCAATACAATTCATTCATTTGAACAGAAGTTAATGTTAGACATCCGTAATCCTTGTTATCTATATTTAAAATAAATTAACAAAAGCATAAAACAGTCCATCAGCCCCATCCACTAGGCTGACTTCGACAATTTTTATTGCCTTTGGAAGCTTATGACGTTTTGATGTGTTACCTGCCCACACCATTGTCCATTTTCGAGAGGAATAAAAAAAGCTCTACTCTACGGTACTTTCTATAATGGGGGAAAACCTTCAGTTAGTTCTCCAGCTCGAACCACTCGCCCGATTTCGACAATTTTTATTTCATGTTAAAGCTTATTCCTTAGCAATTTTCGCACGTTCAACTATAAAGGCGATGAACTGTTTGTTTTAAGAGGCATTATCCTGTGTTCTCTTACAAATGAATAGAACAATTGGATCTCATTCTGTTCAGAGATGCAATAACGTCAATTCTGGTCTTTATAGAGGTAACGGTACCCTAGGTGCAAGTTCTGGGCTTTGTGGCTGGAGGGTACCAGACGAAGATCCGCCGCATATGTGGGCCTGTTGCTCGCTAAAAAAATACATAGAGTGCCAAAAGTCCTCAGAAATCCTGATTTTACAGGACACGGCCATTTCCTTTGTACCTGAAGAGGTTTAGCCTTGCCTCGACCGCAAATTGCCCATGTGAAAACACAAACGGCACTCCTTTGCATTATGCGACAGAGTGCATTTTGACTGCATCCTTCCACATGACTAAACCGGCACAGCAACATGAGCTAATCTGGTTCCGAAACGTCGCTTCCAACAAAGGACCCGGACTTAAAATCCAACGATTGCTACGCCATCTAAATGATTTTCAAGAGCTTTCTCGAATAAATCTGATCATCTTTCACTTCAAGCCTTTTCCATTCCTGCAAACTGACATTGGGAATTTTTTGCGCCCTCTTCGCCGAAGTTACAGCCTATCTGAAATCCGCTTCCACTTTATGGACAAAAGAACAATTAACAGAACAGACACACATGTGCTTTAACACTCGTATTTTAGTTTGTTTCTATGGACTTCTGTATTTCATTAGTTTTTTTTTCTTTCTCTCTCTTGTTTGTTGTTATTTGTACATTTCATACTCATTTTTCTTTCCTTCTTACAGTTTTTGTTTGTATATGGTTTTATGTGATACTTCACTTAGATTCTTGTATATTTTCCCAGATTTTTAGATTTGTATTTTTGTAACCTGTTCCATGTCTCTGCCTTCGCCATTATTTGCTAGACAGTTAAGGAGCGTCTTCCGATGTCTCTTCCACTTCATGTCCGCCACACTGCTTAAATAACCAAAAGGTTATAGTAGCAGGGGCATGAAGTACTGTTCTCGTCTGGTGTAGTGCGGAAATTTGGTCAGGGGTTACCAGCCCAGGGGTCGTCCTCGTCATCTGACTGAGGCTCTTAGGCATACGAGGTTCATCCCAAAATAGCCCTCGTGTTGCTTCAAAACGGGACGTTAATATAACTAACACCGTCACTCAGATGTTTAGAAAAATGAAAAAATTATCTGAAAAAATAAAATTTCTTAACTTGACTAATTTCAGATTATAAATATATTTAAATTTATTCAAAGTGTGAAAGAGAATTTTAATTTATCTTTTTATTTGATTTTTCTCACACATAAATCTCCGTTTTTCATAGAAAAACATTTGAAATAAATAATATTAATTTTAATAAATACATTTTACACGAACTTCATGAAGTTCTTCCGCTTCATTTCTTTTTTATTATTCGTGTAATTGGCAGAATTTCTGAGTCTGTGGAGCAGAACAATTTTCAAATCTTCATTTTCGTCATTTACATCAGCAGAGAAAACTTGCTTCTTGGGAATGCTGCATCTGCATTCCATGGCTATATGGATGAACACTAATTTAAAGATTTTTAACTTTTTTCAAAGCAAAAAAATTATACTAAAACTGATAAAATAAACACAACGTTTTGATAAAATAAAGAAATAAATAAATAAGTGAATCGCATTATATCGAAAAGAAACGAGGATTAGTGTGTGAAATACTTGCAATACATTTATTCAAGATTTGAAAAAATTAAGAATTGCCAATGTTAATATGTTTGGAAATTCTTCTTACAAATTTAATCTGTAAGTTTGGTAGCAGAGTTTCAACTTCTTACGAATAAAGACACTTTTTCGCATGTAGAGGTTTTCCTGACATGGAAAAAGTGGCTGCCATTTTGGTTTTATAGAAAAATCTCTTCTGCTTTAAATATTTACAACTATAATAATTTTCTAAATACAGTGTTGGATTAATTTAGACTATGTATGAATAATTAGTAATAATTAATAACGTCAAAATAATACTTTAGATTTTGGTTTATAATAAATTCGACTATACAGATTATAACGGGATGTGGATTAAACCTTACGGATCATTCTTAATTCCAAGATTCAAGCATATTCATACAATAAAACAGACGTGGCACAATAGCTAATTTCTAAACCTTTAGAGATAGACATATAGTTCCAATTGGAAAAATGCTTTAATTAAAGAGAAGAATTATATTTTATGTTTTTTGAGTCACAAAATATATTTCTCAAAAAGTTAAGAATTCGAACTTTTTATACGCTCCCCCGTTCATATCAGCCATACTTTGGAAAATATTATTGACACTCTAAAGGGGCCGTTCAAATATTACGTAAGCACCCAAGGGGGGGGGGGAGGGGATATGCGATTTGCTTATTTTTGCTGACAAGGGGGAAAGGGGAGTATGAGTGATGTTTACGTAAGACATTAAAATCACTTTATTTCCAAAAATCTCTTGTAACTTGCACAAATAATTTAATTTTTAAAAAAAATAAAAAAAAGATAAATTTGGCAAAAGAAAATTGATTTTTGTAAGCTTAAACTTGAAATTGTAAGGAAATTAAACTTTTTTTTTTCATTTTAAGCCGAGTTCGAGTTTTTACTTTCTCGCATACGAAGTATACAAAGAGAAAATTGTAATCGTCAAAAAATTCGAACTCGAGATTTTGACGAATCTCCATGTTTTAGACCTCCCTGAGTCCGAAAAACACAATTTTGGAATTATGTCTGTCTGTCTGTCTGTGTGTCTGTGAACACGATAACTCGAAAACTATTAGAGCTACAGGGATGAAATTTGGTATTTGGTCTTTAAACATAATTTTTAGGTTTCTATAAAATTTTGGACAAAATCCGTCCACGGGGAGTCTATCTGTCCGCGGTCATGTGAACACTATAACTCAAAAACTTGAATAGCTAGATGAATAAAATTTGGTACACAGTTTTATTATCATGAATGTAGGTCCGTATAAAATGTTGGGCCAAATCCGTCAAAGGGTTGACTGTCTGTCGGTCTGTATAATCGCATACTTGTAAAAATTACATATCCTAAACCCTTTGGCTTAGATAAATAAAAATTGGTATGACGTTTGCTAATATTAATTATAGGTCTGTGTCCAAATTTCGTTTGAATCGGTAAAGAAAAAGGCGTTCAAATTGCATAATTAATTTTTCTAATCCGATTCTCCATACGCATGCGTACTGGTAGCAATCTCTGTGCACGCGGAAGGATTACATCACTTTGCCCCTGTTTTACTTGCGTACTGGAAGAACTCTCTGCGCATGCGCAAGCTAACGAATGAGGTCTTCTCCTGTTTTCTCCTCTGCACACGGAGCTTGCGGAGCGGAGCTTGTGCATTGGCTACAGTTTGAAAGAAAATAAATATTGCTAAGTTTTAATACATACGCATCTCTTTCAATATGATTCTTCACCTAAATATTTTGCTATCACTATAATCTACAAAGAAGAACCTTCTGATAGTCATTGAATTCTGGGTTACAGTAGGTTCGAATTTTTTATCCACGCAGGGGGAAGGGAAATGACAAATGTTTGAGAAGTATACGAGAAAGTTTAGAGCAGGTCACTCCCGCTGGTTTTATTTGAATCAAGTCCTAAAATTTTTAAAATTATATTATTACTGTTATACGTTTTGTAAAAAAAAGAACGGGGGGTTGCAGTTTGTTTACGTAATTATAAGAGGGGGGGTTTGCGATTTGCTTATTTTTGCTGACAAGGGGGGAGGGGGTCAAAAAATACCAAAAACATGCTTACGTAATATTTGAACGGCCCCAAAGCGTATATCACACGGATAGCTGTCCTACGCTGATTTTGTCAGCATGAGCACAATGCCACTCACCATAAAAGTTTGTAGCACGTGACGCATAGAGACAACCGGTCAAATAGGATTTCGGCCATCGTTGGGGAGAACTACATCACCGTGAAAGTCACACCCGATTGGTTTGAATTTCCACTGCTGACGATTTTCCGTCCCCATCGTGTGCATTTTCAAGCCGATTGAATACAGCCCACGATTTCCGTCATCTTGTCTGACCGGTCACGTACTTTTACATTCCATTACACCACCTGTATACCCGTGTTTAGAGCCATTTGGCTCCTTTCCGGTTTGGATGGATGGAGGTGAATTTTATTTTTTAAGACGGGACAAAAACAAGTAACAGGTACAAGAACAAATGAAAATGAAAAAGAAACACACACTGGACAGATCAACATAAAAAACAATACAAAATAGAAAAAAATACGCAGAGGGAAAAAAATCATATGCAGCCGGAAGTGTGTGTCATTCTGGGTGGAAGAGTTCTCAATTATTATCCTCTACAATGAGATTGCTCTCATCACATACGAAACGCATTAGGAGTCGAAGTCGGGTTCTTGAGAAGTTGTTCGTGAGAATGTTTTTCAACCACTGTAATTTGAGTGACACTGTTGGAGTTTGGAAATGCCAGGAGAGGGTAAACGGACATTTTGTGGCATAGTGAATTGGATCTCCTTTTTCTCCTCACGAGCAGTTGTCATGTGTTCGAAGATTGAAGCGAAGAAGGTATGAGGGGAAAGATCCGTGTCCTGTAACGAACATTATCTCTTCTCTATTCCGTCTTACTAGCTTGTTTGAGACCCTAGGCTCGAGTTGTTCTTGACGAACTGATTTGCACAAAGTGGTAATTGGTGGAAATTGGTTTTGGTTACAACAGCCCCATTGGTACACATATACAAACGCATACAGCAATCTACGTTTCCGAAAACATAGCCTTAATATGGTCTGAGAAAAAGTAAGGTTCGGTTTAAGGCGCATTTAACTCGCCCTCTATTAGTCCAGTCAAATTGTCAGGGAAAGGATGAAAATATAGAAAAAATATATAACAGCAATTTTATTGTTTTAAGTTGTTGGGTCGGCCATACAAAACATGGCACTTTATTTTGCAGACGGAGATCGGGCCGGATAGGGGTGGAGGGGGAGGGAAATTCGAACGATCGGTTTTTTGCGTTTTAATAAAAGGCTATTAATCTGAGATTGTAATTTTATAGATTGTGAAAAGATCTATAAAATAAGGCATAGAACGTTAAGATTGCTTAATTAGGGCAGGAGTAAATTAAAAGAAAGCGTAAATTATTGGAAAACAATTTTTAATTTTTTTACAATTAAAGCAAAATTTTTGAAACTTCCCTCAAGTACGCATTATATAGTAGGGTAGTAGTAAAAATTTTACATCCATTTCTTTATTATTTTTGAAATATTCAACTTTTTCGAAAAAAAGAAAGTCTTCGGAAAATACATGTAAGTACTTTTTTATAAGTCCCAATTCGCGGAGAGAAAAAAAAACCCTACTCTACAATTTCAAACCGCTTTATAATGGTCGATTTTCAGTAAAAAGTGGTGAAAATTAAATTTGAAATCATTTTGTCTCGCTTATTTTGCCTGAACGCATTTTCCCCAACGGGAAAATTTTTCTGCGATGGAAGTAATTCGTTCAGGCATAATAAATGAGAGATTTTTTACTAAAAATCGACCATTATAAAGCCATTGGAAATTGTAGAAAAACACATTTAGAATAGGATTTTTTTTTCTAAGCGAATTCGGACAGATAAAAAAATACTTAGGGTATTTTCCGACGACGTTTTTTTTTTCTCAAAAAAGTTGAATTTTTCAATAAAAAAATTAACATACGAATCTGAACTTTTTACCAAATATACCCTACAATATAATGCGTACTTAGAAGAAATTTTAAAAATTTCGAATTCATGGTAAAAAAATTACAAACAATTTTTCAAAATTTAAGTTTTCGTTTAATTTACTCCTGTCCTAATCAAGCTATCTTAAACGTTCGACGATTCATTTCATATATATTTTTATTACCTATAAAATTCTAAATCAAACTTTTTCTCTCAGATTAATAGTCTTATTTAAACGCAAAAAACAGATCTTTCGAATTACCCTTCCCCTTTATCCTTTCTTATCTCCGTCTGCAAAATGCGATGTTCTATTTTGCCGACCCAACAACTTCAAGCAATAAAATTGCTGTTTTGTATTTTCTCCATGTTAAAGTAAGATTCGACTGGACTGTATTGGAGGTCAATTGAATACAGTTTTTTACTATTTTTATAATTCGCTGTCGATATTTTTAACAACAATTGCATTTTTTATAATGGAAATGTAGATAGATAAAATGGCATTTCTGATTTTGCATCCATGTTGTATAAAAATGAATTTGTTCATTCTTTCAAATTTCACATAAACTAGGCATGGAATAACTAAGAGATATGAATTGGAGAGATGAAGCTATATTTCAGCATTGTTCAGAAACTTGTAGATTGATGTCCGCTGTAGTATCGAACTGCTGGCTGCGGAAGATTTCCTTGTTTTTCCATCAAATGAAACACAAATGTAGGCTAGTGTCTAGTTGAAAGAACTGAAAGTACCTCGAAAATAGTCTTCGAAGGAAATCTATTCCTATACGCCGGATGTAAGCAAGACTTCTCAAGTACTACACAGGTATTTAAAAGACGCTTTGACAAACAGGAGATACCATATTCACCCTTTATCGCGAAATCAAATAAGTTTGCTGAATGTAGAAGCAAAGTGCACATCAAAAGTAGGTTGATGCAAAGTGCACATCAATAAGAAAGTTTCTGAGAATTTAAGATTTCAGTGTTTCAGAATAAAATTTAAATGATAATTAATTAAATAAAGGAAAACGAAATTGCTTTTCGGATTATCCATTTAGAATATTATGTTAATATAATTATTTACAGTAATTAATTTTCCTAAAGATCCAATAATTTAGTTACAAAATAATGTTTTTAAATTAATGAAACGTTAATGTACGAAATTCAGGAACACTCATCAATTGCAAAGCGGGCAGTTAATTTTGAGTTAACTTCGCTATGAGGCTGGTGGTAAGACTGACAGTTTTCCTAGGCAAAAATTTAGTAAATTTTGCTTGATACAAATTAGATAAGAATCTATGGGGTATGTAATAACTTTCAAAAGAAATTTTATACAATGCAGAACGTAAATAAAACCAAGCATTTAATGTGCCTAGACGCGTTTCTAAAACTACCACTATTTTATTACAAATTTTTCTATATAAAAATTTTATACATAAAAGAACAACTGCATTTATTTATTATCACTGTTTCTTTAATTTAAAGTTTGGATACTTCGATCCGGGCTGGTAAAGTAAAATTAGAATTTATGTTGTGAATTCGTGCGAATGAGTTATGAAAATGCGAAAGTGACTATAGACGAAGCTACTGAATGTGTCTTTAATAGGGCACTGAAAATGTTAAGCATAAGAAAAGATAATCTCTTTAGTAATATTAGTCATCGTTATAAATTCTATTAAAATTATAATCTGAAATTTTGGAATTTTATTCACAAAGCGAGTTTTGTTTAATCTAGAAGTGGGATTTATTTTATTTTTGAAAATAAAAGCGGATCATAGATAAAGATCAACAGCTTAAAGACCAGTTAAAAATGCAGGCTCGGTAATAGAATTGTTTACCATATTTTATTCTTTATCATAAACACTTTCATTTAACTTTACTTGTTTCATATTTGTAAAAATGAAGTTTGGTGATCAATTTTTCACTCACTTTCTGATGAAATCACTACCGTACCGTCACATTTTTATCACGACTCTTTGGCGATAAATACGATTTACATTATGAGAAATTAAAACAAAAAATGTTGGCAATCAAAATGCAAACCTCAAAAATTGTGAATGTCACTTTTTTAAAGCAATCAGTATAAAAAAAATCCAGTGAAAATTATTTCACTAAAATGACTGAAGGATCAATGTAGGCTGTTGTGAATGCATGAATTTCCGTTGTTCTTAACAATGATAGAATAACAGATCTTAAAGCATTTAATTTCGCCACAACCTTCTTGGAAATAATCAGAGTAAAGTTATGCCCGAAGGAAACCCACGGAAGTCATAAATTGTCATCATATCTAACTAAACTACTTTCTTCAAAAAGAATTCAATAATTAATCGGGCTAAAGTAGGTTTGCGAGGCGTCGAAAGATATAGTAACTTATTCCAAAATAATAAAAGGGTAACTTTAAGGTAAAGAATACACAGTATTAAAGAAGAATCCGTGGCTATGTCGGTTGCTGTTTCTTTCATCTGTCTATTTTTTAGCTCATCTATGTACATCAGAAACCAGTTGGCGCTTTCTTCATATTTTATGGAGTAACTTAGTCAGAATTATGTCTAGTTGCTATGCTCATATTTGTGAACAATGTACAGGCGCAGAATAAAGAGTATCCGCCCAGCATTATTCTGCGAGCGTTCATTGGGCATTACAAAATAGGTACCGATGTTGAGGAAATAACATATACTAAAAGATGTTTCCGCGAGAGTAAAACCAGAATCTTGGGATTTCTATATACCCATATTTTAAACGAAAGAATAATTTGCAACGAATTTTTGAAATATATATTCACTCCTTATTTTTAAGTATTATAAAGTGTTATAATTCTACTCTAGCATTAGGAATTTTTTTAGTTTTGTTTTTCAACAGATTTTTTGAAAAACGATTTGACTCGGGAATAACGCATTCCAAATAATAGATATAATCCTACCTCTTGAACTATCAATTTTTATTAAATGCTATACATTTTTTATTTCTATTTAAGGTACCTACTAAAGTCCCAAACTTCCCCTTTGACTTCATAACTTCGACAACAAGCCATAAAAGTACCTTATGAGAACATGGCCTATATTATACGGGAATATTGTAGAATGTTGTATGTGAGCATGCAAAAAATTGGTGTGAATTATAATGTGCTTAGAGGAGAACAACAGAGAAGGAGTAGAAGAACACTGGTGAATGGAAAACGACAGAACAACTGCCATGATGGCAGGGCGGTTCAGTGGCATGCAAAAAATTGGTGTGAATTATAATGTGCTTAGAGGAGAACCACAGAGAAGGAGTAGGAGAACATTGGTGAATGGAAAACGACAGAACAACTGCCATGATGGCAGGGCGGCTCAGTGGCATGCAAAAAATTGGTGTGAATTATAATGCGATTAGAGGAGAACCACACTGAAGGAGTAGGAGAACATTGGTGAATGGAAAACGAGAGAACAATTGCCATGATGGCAGTGGCGGCTCGTCAACTCAGAAACAAGCAGTGCTGTTAAAAACCCTCAAAATAATATATTTTGAATATAGATTCTAAAAACAGTTTTACTTGTAAATAATCCCAACTTTTAATTGTAATTATCTGAATTGTATTTTAGAAAATTAGACATATTTTTCCCATGAGTGATTTCTAATAAAACAAAACGAATGCGCATTAAAGCAGATGAGCTTCCGCCTGGTAACCTGAAAGAAAAAAACCATAACCAAATAGCGAAGAAAAATAAATCAAGAGAGCGAAGGCTATCCTCAGGAGGGAGGGAGAAAAAATCGACGGGAGGCTGTCTCTGCGGAATGGCCGCTGGGATTGAGGGGCGTAGACTTATTTACCTTACTCAACTGTGACTTTCTGTGACTAAAGTAGCTGCATGTGACTATTAACTCTATAGTCTATAGTGACTATTAGTCTACTGTGACTATGCGACTCTATATAAGTAAAATCCTTCGTGATTTTCACCAACTTCGCAACTCGACTGTGACTAAACCGTAATTACAAATTCTAAAACTCTTTTTGCAATCTTCTATGTCCACATTTGTCTATTGAATGAAACTAAAACTAACTCTCTATGTTATTTGGTTGTGGAGCTATAAGGGTCTAACTAGCACGAAATTCGACGTAATTCAACAATTCTTGAGTTATATTTCGTGCGATCGATGAATGAATTCCTTAGTCTGTGCGCGCGCATCGGTCGCTGTGACGTCATCAAAATTGTTCGTGATATTCACCAAATTTGCAGCTCGACTGTGACTAAACCGTAATTCCACATTCTAAAATTCTTTCTGCAATCTACAAAGTCCGCCTTTCTCTGTTAAATGAAACTAAAACCAACCCTCTATGCTATTTCGTTGCGGAGCTATAAGCGTTTAACTTGAGCGCGAAAAGCGTCATAATTATTTCCTTTCCCGACACATCATGAGACGTAAGTCTACGTCAAAAAACAACACATAATTGTCCCTGTGCCAAAGGACTGCAGCCTTTGCTGCCCAAGCCACAGCCAAACTTAATGGGAGGAAATATTGGTTTCGTCGTTCGAAGCTTCTCTTAGCTGATGCTTTCTATAGCTGTTTCTGAACAGCTCCGACTTGTGTGTCTTCCGTCCATTATGTCTTCTTTCTTCCTTTTCGCTTTTCTTTTCCTCTATTTTCGTTCCTGGTAGAACTTATCAATGAGAAAAAAAACCTAAAAGGAGTTTTTTAAAAAACGGAGAAACAAGCTTTTAAAATAAAATCAGGGGGTATTGCAGCTCTGCAACCCTAATGGACGAGCCACCACTGCACGATAATGAAGAATCTTGAAATTTGGCGACTTCTGAAAAATAATGAGGTCAGGTTTAAGATTTTAATTTTTATCTAATATGAAATTACGTAATGTTACTTGAAACAAAGAATATAGTTCCGAATAACGAGTTTAACGATTTAGAACAGTAAAAGTGCTATTCTAATTTGTTTTTAAACAAAATCGCGTTATTATTTTTATGAATACCCAGGGCTCCCATTCGTCAGCATTCAAATATTCCTAGCCGTACTTCGAACATTTGACAATATTTATGTGTGAATAGGCTAAATAGTGTCAATGTATAGCGTCAATGTAAACTGAATAAGCTCTGCACAATAAGACATCAATTCATTTCAATAATAAAAATTTTATATGAGTCGAAAGTCCTGATATCACCTTCTTGACTTCTTGGCGGAAACAGGTAAAATTATTGAAGAGGTGTCTAGGGGAAAGTGGCACTGTTAGAGCGGCACCTAGAGGAAAACTCAGAGCTATCATTCATATCTCCAAAACATTACAAGAGTTGGGAAAAAGTGAATTACAAATCTGTAGAGCATCATCGATTTCGTGCGAAAAGACACCATGCATTAGAAACAGAATACATAAAACGCATATTTGATCGCAATTTCTAAAGCTGTGGTGCCTCGACTAGGTTGTATGCCTCTCAAAAACCTTCGTTTCGAACAACATCTATATACAGGGTGTCCACTAAAATCCTTCTACCCCATATTAACTTGAGAACGCCGACAACTATTGCCACAAACTTGGTATGTAGATATAGTAAAATGACCAAGCGCTAGACGGTGAGCTCAGTTATAGCGCCACCTGGTACAACGAAGTTAGTGCCGCATCCTATCTCAAAAACGGTAGATGATACGGGGAAAGTCAATTACAAAATTGTAGAGCGTCTTCGATTCAGTACGAAAAGACACCTTGTGCACATTAATACGAAGAGCAGAACAATTAAAATTCATATCTGTTTGTTAACATTTTCCGAAATTGTGATGTCACAAGACATGGACAAAAGGAGAAAATTTTATTTTTCGGACAGAAACTGAGACCATTATACTGTTTCCTGTGGGAATAACTCAAACAGCAGGTATATGGACCTTTCAACCAACACTGTAGGACTTTCGATGATGTATTACAGTAGCTGTGCTAGCGGACCAACTGATACGCTAAAAAGCGCTCAAAGTGAAAGTCAAACAAAAGCCCAAACCTTTATTGTAGATGACGGAGAGAATACAAAGTTAAAGGTATCTTGGGATAAGTAGTTATTTTCTCTCTTTTTAACCCGTTTTGAGACGTCACAGTTTCGGAAATTCAGAACAAACAAATGTGAATTTTTAGCGTTCTGTTCTTCGTATTAACGTGTACAAGGTATAATTTCGTACTAAATCGAATAGGCTCTATAATTTTGTAATTGACTTTTTCCCCCGTATCTTGTACCGTTTACGACGTTGTTTGACGCCAGGTGGCGCTGTAACCAATCTCACCGTACAATGCAAGGTCACTTTACTATACACAGACACCAAGTTTGTGGCAATATTTATCGCCGTTCTCAGGTTAATGTGTAGTAGAAGGACTTAAGTGGACACTCTGTAAATACTACTAGTAGGGATGTTGAGAGAAGTTACGTGTGGTGCAACTTTATTACGAATAATTTAGAAGTAAAACCTACGTTCCTTGAAGAGGTGATATAGACGTATGATGCATGTCTTTAACGTAATGAAGTGTATAATAAGATGAACGCCCATTTCTGGGGAATGGAAAATTCTGCATGTGCTGTCGAAGTTCGATATCGTGTAAATTGAACGCTTAATATTTGGTGTAAAATTTTCCATAACAGGATGATTGACCAAAATTTCAGTTAATAATTGTAGTTCAGATCTGCGTTGTGATTTCAAGAACGATAAATAAACCTAATGATAACGATAATAATGCTGCATTTTTCCATGTTCAGAGATGACACAGATTTAGAATCGCTACCAAAGAACTGATGGTTTTGTGCGTTTTGTTCCTAATTCTAATGTGTACAAGCTATATTTCGTAGAAAATCTGATTATCTACAACTCTGTAATTGACTTTATCCCCGTATTTATTACTATTTTCGAGATAAGAACGTGAATTTCGAATTCTGCTGCTGGATGACACTGTACTATTGTCTCATCAAGCATGGCTACTTTACTGTTCCTAGACAACACATTTATTAACCCTTTGACTCCTAGCGGCCCTCAAAATCTTACTACCTTTGTATACGGAGGTTTTGTTGACATATGGATTCGTGAAATGGACTCGCCCGCCTTCTCCCCTTTTCTCAACACAGTTGGTGGTCGAAAGCGCACTTGGGCGTGACCCAGGGGTAGAGACTGGGGTCGCTAGTTGAATGATACAGTCCTCGATGGAGAACATAATGGGATTTTTTCAATTGTTACCACGATAGTAGGGGCTTATAATATTTTTGTTCTTAATGTAATTTTGCTCAATATATTCAAGCAATTTTTTTTAATTATAAAATAATGTGGAGCACCGTAGTTAGGAAATTAAATTTGCCATGGATATTTATATTCTTTTTACTAGCTACTTGATAAACTTTTTGGCTTGTAATTCTTCACAATTCTTTCTTACAAAAATTTTATCCCTTTCAAGAGAGATAAATTAACCTGTTGCATCCTAAACTGGTCACCTTCAGAAATGATTAAGAATAAAAAGGGGATATTTAGAACATCCCCTTTGGAATTCAGTTTTTTTCCTGTTCAATCCACACTGAACAAGGGAAAATAGGCTCCTTTACAAAGCAAGACTCCTATTTCTATAGCAAAATCTGTCTGATATATGTTCCATGTAATTTTACCACTACATAAATGATTCTAAAATAGAGTAGAAAGGCCATATATAGCGATTTCTCTTCTTGGGCATTTTTAACATTAAAAGTAGTGACAATTCAATGATTGATTTGATGGTACATTTTGTAATGACAATGCAACAGGTTAGCAGATTACTTTTCACATAGAGGGACTTACGTTTCTGTATGAAAAACACACGCTTCTTTCTTAGACTGGGGAGAAATATAAACAATTTTAAGGGAATTTATTTTTGAGAAGATCGCAAATGTTTGTAAGATATAAAATAGAATTGAGAACTTCTATATTTCCTTTGTACGAAAAAAAAAGATAAACTAGAAAATTTAGAGATCTGTAAGTGATTTATATATAAGAGTGATTTATACATAGATGGAATATAGTAGATGGATTTAACTAAGAAAACTGATACACCATTCATTATATCTCATGATAGTTGATTCGAGATTAAAGTCTTTGCGATTAATTGAATGTCAACTAGTCTTTCTAATACCTAATTTATAAGAAAAGAATTTTTATTAAATAAAAGGAATATAAAATAAAGTAACTTATCAGCAATGAAAGCAGCAAACTCAGAAAGTAGTAAATCTACTGTGTTAGATTCGGTGGGTTTTATCATATTTTAAAATTTTTTGAGGTAAAATATTTCAGTCGAAGCTATTTTATTTTTTTCTAAATTTTTTTTCGCCGGTAGAAATTCAGTAAAGTTGTTGATTTTTTAATGAATTTTAATTTTTGAGATTGGCTAAAATTTAATGAATTCACTAAGCAATGTTTCCGACAATTTCTAACTTTTCAAATCCTAAATCAGTTTAGAAAGCTTTTAGAGTGAATGTGTTTTAATTATTGGACCCTCAAATGTCACGTAGAAAAACACCAATCCTTACTTTTTTCTAAAAAAATGAAGTTATATCACTGATATATGCTTTTTTTAATATGACTCCTTATCGCTTGGAAATAAAATCTAATGTCTTTTATTTCACATGTTATAGACCAAACCATTTACAGCATTGTTTTAAGACAAAACAAATTTAATAAAAACAATTGTTAAAAGTACACTTTTCTTTAATTGCATATAAGGGAAAAAGAATTTTTTTAACTATTCCATACTGATTGATCTTTTTTTAATTCATTATTATAAATATTATGTAATCTTGAAATAATTTTTAACACAAATTTGCAGTTACGAAACGCCTCTTGTAAGGAATTGAAATTCAGTTTAGTTAATCGATTAATTTATAATTAAGTTATAAAAATATAAAAACTGTTGCATTGTCATCGAGAAGAAAAATTGCAAGAAATATTAAAAATCAAGTACATTACTAATAAAATTTACCACAACTTGCGAATGTTTTGTTTTGTTTGTTTATATTTAAAATCTTGAATCCTTCAATCAAGCCCAGTGATTAAAAAAAATCACATATTCATGAGTAAATCATTTTAATTATATTTTTTGGAGTAAATGTTAACCAGTCTTAAACGAATCATTGTTTATCTATTAACGTTCAAAATAATATTTGTCTTCATTATAATTCGAAAAACTCTACTTTAATAAATGAATTTCTCAGAAATTTAAATTTTTAAACAGCACTCTTAAACTTTAATATTTTTTTCATTCAACTAATTACAGATTTTAGTTAATAAAAAATATAACAGGTTAAAATTATTTCAGAATCTTATTTTGAAATTTCAACGTGCAATTCTTTCTGAAAACATTTGAAGTTTCCCGCAGGCGAAATCAATTCATCACTGTCAGCTATGAATAGCAGACGTTTCCCCTCCCCGAAGACACCCTTTGGGAAAATTCGATTTACTACCCAAACCCCTTGCCCGCCCGAAAATCCGCCTGGCTCGTACAGAACCTACCGGGCCGGTTGGGGCGGGGATCGTAGTGATAGTGTTAATAAAGTTTTCGACATTCTGAATTAAAAGAGGGAGGCTCAAGACATTTGAGGCATTCTGTAAATTGCAAAAATTGTAGTTGAACCTTTTGGTTTCAACTTACGATTTTCTTGAAAATTTTGTCTTTTCGTTATAAAAATTAGATGAGAGAATTGTAAAGGTGAGTTGCTTCCATTGTTGCCTAATAAACAATATTTCCAGACACAGTCAGACACTGCTTGACTGTATCAAGAACATTCAGGTACACATCGAACAGAAAATGCGCAAGGCTACTAAAATAACATATCTAGCACAATTTGTTATCTAAAAATAATTTATTAAGGGGACCATCAATATCAAATTATACATAAGAGATTCCAATGAAATTAAACACTATAAATATCCCCGACGAGGAAGCTAATACACAAAGGCGGTTAATGTTCAATAGACTTACACATAGTGAAGTCCAATCTGTTGGGGCATAAATGCTCGATGTGTTTTCTTTCAGTAAGAAAAAGGCATTCTAACCGCATAATTATATTTTGTATCGAGACCAATGAGTCTGCCAGAATATCCAGAATAGAGTGACGAATCCCATCTTTCAGAGATGGCATTTTTCCAGGTCTAGTACGGTAGACACTGTACTTAGAACCATAAATCGCATGGGATGATATCCGGCGGACGAGGAGACCATGCCAATAAAGAAATAAGGGTTGATCGTCCATGCAATGTTTGTTTAGTAATAATAATGCATTCCAATCCCTTAGTTCAATGATGACATACATTGCTTGAACAAGGAGTATTATGACGTAGCCCACGTTTTTTCCAATAGCCAGATTATTACCTATAAGTATTGGATTTAGGCAACAAAGAACCCTTGAATAAAAAATATACCAATATGCTGTAGATCTTTGGACGTCCTCATCATTTGGCGATACTTTTTGACGAATTCTATTCACCTGGGATTGAAACTTGTTCGGTAACCATACCATGTTGCCAAATATTGTAATCCCAGAAGTACAGCAGAGTGGATACCTCTGGGACACTACTGTCACAGAAGATACTGCACCTCTCCCTGCTGCACGTTCAGTACGAAATAATTAACAGAGCATCATTTCATTGATATATTGAGGATGAACCATTATTTCTTAAAAACTACAACGAAGTGGATGCCTCTAGGACACCACTGTCACAGAGGATACTGCACCTCTCCCTGCTGCACGTTCAGTACGAAATAATTAACAGAGCATCATTTCATTGATGTATTGATGATGAACCATTATTTCTCAAAAGGTTGGCTATTTTTCTCGCCTTTTAACAATCCGGTCGTATTTTGGTTGTGGGGTTTCTGACGGACAGAGTCTACCGTACCAGACCTGGATTTGTGCCAGCTCTTCAATACAGCATTCGTCATAGTGTTCTGAATGGATGGAAAGACTCGCTACCCTTAGCGATACAAAAAATGTTTTTTTTAATGTCTAAAGCATTTCATTTCTTGCGGAAGCCAGAAATATTAAGCAAGTATTTCAAACATTTATGAGGATGTATGTTAGACGTTTATTTATGTACCATATCACCTGCTACGTAGATAGATAATTAGATAAAATTATAATTTGACTCGTATAATAATGAATTTATTTATACTAAGAGACTGTAATACTTAATCATTTAAACTCATTGCGAATCCTCTCTCATGAAACTCGCGTTATAGCTCAGTGTCACATTAGGCACTCATAAAGAACGCAGAAGAATCGTAGAGATACACTAAAGCAAACTAGAGCATTAAAATTCACGAGATGGTATACTTTGGAAGAAGTTAGCCAATCACTTAGCGAATGTGTTTTCCCTTTGACCTACTCATATATATCTACAATATGGCGCATTTTGTTTTCCGTAGTATAGTGGAGGAAACCGAGTCTGCATTTTAGACATCCTTCTTCCGTCCCATTCAAATCAAAATTTGAAACAAGTCCACAATTTCAGTGGCAAAAACCATATACCAAATTTTATTTATCTTAGTTGTATATTTCCTTTGTCGTGTTTAAAATACACACGAATATAAAAAAGAACAAACCTGGTGATAATTGGTCCAAAATTTGATACAGTTGTACGATTCCAATGTGAAAACATATGCTAAATTTTATCTTTTTAGATTTTTGCGGTTTTGAGTTAATATGCCCGTATGCGAAGGAAAGTACAGGCAACATTCTTCCCATAGACGGATTTCGTCCAAAATTTGATTTTATAATTTTTCATATCAATTTAAATCTACAATTTCTGCAAAAAGCCGTCTGTCTAGCTTGTTTAGTTTTTTAGTTGTCGAGAATGGGACCTCACTGTGTTCTTAGGTTTTACCATTTTCCTTATTTCATTTGAATATTGAATTTGTCTTCTAAATGCTTGCTAAATCAAGAAAAATACATTTTTCAAGGCCAACAACTTTATTCTTTGCTGGTAAAGTTAAAGCATCAGAAGCAAATCTATAAGGTTTAACCTTAATTTAGTTTTTGCCTGAATGTACTATGACCTTATTATAGAGAGCGAAGTAAACAGGGTTTGCGTTCCAAAGCTCGGAGGACTGCCATGTTATCCTTCTGTGGGTTGGCGAGAGTTAGCGAGCAAGGAGGCAGCGCCCATAGTACTAATTTTTTCCTTTTATATATGTCTTATTTGATTTGTTTTCTTCAATATTAAAGAAATGCAACATTTTTTTGGTCTGAAAATTAAAACGAAGGAATTAAGTAGATTGCCACACTGATGTAATTTCAATTCTGAAACACAGGCTTCAGAGGTTAGAAGTAAATCTTAAATATCATTTAAAAATATCAATGGCGATGTAGTAAAGGATAAAATATAAAATAGTATTGATTAAAGCAAATAATATCTCCCTTTCTAACCATCATGACTCAGAGAATGTAATATTCTCTCCTGAAGTCCGCTAATAGAAAATTTGATTATCTTTTAACACGGTGCGCCTGGAAAGTAAGTATCATAATCGAGAACGTTTAAGAGAATAATTTTACTACACTAAAACTTCTCTAGGCGGACACTCCTCTTAACACCAACTTTTGTTGGGCACAGAATTTTGGACCTATAGACATAATGTTAAAATAACCTTCAATGAAGTACATAACGTATTTCTCTCCTGGACTCTATTAAGAGAAAAGGGTGGAAAGAAATACAATAAAAATCATACACAGAGAAACAACATCAGAAGGTCAGATCGAATTTAATCATTATTTTCATAATGTGTGAATAAAAATGGACTTTGGCATCTAACGGGCTTGGTCATTCAAGATTTTATTTGTGCCTTTTAGGCGCTGATTCGGATTCTGACAGAGAAACTGCTGACATGAGTTGCGACCTTTAGCAAATAAAACGTTCACATCGATAGGCTTTAAGAAAAATAGATATTATTGTCCACTCTTCAACAACTAGCGATGAAACGAACATTTATTTATTTTTACAATTAATAACAAACCTAAAAAGGTTACCCCTGAGAAAGCTGATGATTCTTAAAACTCTCTTTATAACAGAAATAACGAATTAAGGCTTGTTTTATATTTCTAGACATAAAGCCCCATTAGACCGGCTAGTTTTCCCGTGAACGGAATGTGCCCGTTATAAAGACTTTC
Source organism: Araneus ventricosus (assembly GCA_013235015.1). Classification (NCBI taxonomy): domain Eukaryota; kingdom Metazoa; phylum Arthropoda; class Arachnida; order Araneae; family Araneidae; genus Araneus; species Araneus ventricosus. The sequence continues at coordinate 57,426 of BGPR01002781.1, read as the reverse complement.
CGCGCTGTAGTTACAATTCTTCCTGTTCCAGCTTATACGCGATGCTGTAGGTTATCAACCTCGAACCGTAACGCTTAGCATCAAGAGCTTTCATTTAAAAAATTGATTTTGCATCAGAGGAATCAAGAGATGAATTCTAGAAGCTATTAATAACCGAAAAAATAAATTTAAAATAGTGGTAAAAATGAATTTTATTGCAACTGTCATTATAATAAAATTTATGGGCATTTTGAAGTTTGGTAAGCATATTTGGTGATGGACTTATCCGATGAATTAGAGCCGTGTGAAGAGGATAAGGACTTCCTACTTTCTGAACTTGTAACAAAAGATTAGCAATAAAACATTAGACAGATTCAACGTATGCTAGGTGATTTAATCAGTTTCACATTGCATTGTGAAATGTTTCAACGTTTCTTCCCAAAAATTGTTTAAATGTTGCTTGAGAACTTTATGTGAATGATTCAAATCCCCTTCACAGATGCCAATTTTTCTGAGAATGGAAGGTGGCAGCTTTAGAAGTGTGTAGCGGCGCTAGAGTCAAGCCCTTCATTTATCATTCAAATGATAAAACATCTTTTTGTATATCTGGCAACATTGTTGTTATTTCAGATTGAATTTATGTATCCGCGCTGTGCGATAGCTTTCGCTAAGCAACCGAGCTGTAAAAAGTAGTTTAAATAATGTAAATAAATGTATATAACTTAAATCATCTTTTTTACTGCAACCACACGATCATACTTTAACGTACAATTGTTTCATCGGAAATGAATATGAATGAGTATTTAGATAATTTGAAATAAGTTTTTGACCGACTGCGAAAATTTAGCTTGGTTTTAAATCGGGATAAATGCGTTTTTGCTGTGGATAAATGTGTTTTTAATAAGAACGAAAAAAATAATGACCAAGGTCGAAAATTTGCGGATTTCAGAAACGGGAAAACGTAGTGGCGTAGCTGGAACTTTTGCCGCCCGGTAAGAACTTACAATATGCCGCCCTTCCTTTACAAGTGAGAACGGTAAGACTTAAGAACATGGTGTGGTTTCTCGCCAAACTAGGAAATTGCGCCAACCATCCATAAAATCGCCAAATATCCGTCATCTTGGATGGTTTCAGGATGGCGGCGATTCTAATGACAGCCCTGGCAAAAAATGTAAATAGGTCATAAAATTGTATGAAATTTAGCATAAATTTTCTCAAATTCTGGCACAAATTAGAAATTCTAGCAAAGTTTTAGGGTTGCCAACAAAATGAAGAAGGTTACCACATTTGGCGAGAAATCAATTTGGCGAGGGAAAAAAATTCAACTTGGCGGACCGCACCATGTTCTTAAGTCGAGCAGTGAGAACTTCAAAATAAAAATAATAACTTCTGGGAAAAAATATTTTATTAGTTACGTTATTCGTCTTTCGACGCCCTCAATGTCTACAGATAAGTTGCGAAATAGCGCTTCCACCACCATTGTTTCTTTCATATATCGGCAATTTACTGACAAAATTCTAAATATAAGAACGAGTTTCGTACTTTTTCATGCACACGATGATTGAGTTAATGTGGCTGATTTTCTTACTTATATACTTCTTTTCTTGATTTTGCCGCCCCTTTCCAAATGCAACCTGGTAAGGACCACCCCCCTTTAGTACGCCACTGGGGACAAAGAAGGTACCTCCTCGAGAGACAAATTATGTTGTCTGATGTCCCTGGAAACAGTATTGTCTTCAAAATGAATGGTAGAATTAATTTCGGAAGTTATTAAGGAAAAACGCCAAAATTTTGCTTAATTTTTAATTAATTAAAATGCTAATTAATTGTTTTAGAAAAAGCTCCGAAGTGCACATTCCCACCTTCTAAAGTAAGTTTGTATCAAATAATCAAATATCGTAGCTCTAGGTTCAGCGGTCTGCCCTGTAGAGCTCAAACACACACATATTCTCCTTTATTATTAGTAGAGATAGCTGTTTCCTCTGTGTGGTAAGGCTGTTTCATAGCAAAGATAAATGTTACGAGATTTACCGAAATACAGCAAGCACCGTTTACATTTTTCACATACAGCCATGGAAAAAAATTATAAAGATTTTAAAATACATGACATAAGACTAAAAACATATAACATATTTTTATGAGATACAATTTTTTTTTGAAATGTAAGAATACATCGTGATATGGCAGCAAGGATCTTACATATATTAGTTTTATTAATAACCTTTAATAAATACAATTTGAAAGAAGTGCACCTTTGTGTGTTTTTCTTCAACACATATCCCTTCTGACTTGCAGAATTGTCATCATATCAATGTAGTTCCTGTTCTATTTAATTCAACGTTAAAAATACATATAAAACGATAGCCCACTCACCCAAATTGCTAAGTTACAATTTTTTCTCCTCCCCCATCCCATAAAAGGAAAATGAGAAGCATATAGCAGAATATCGGGGGCTTTCCAGATGTCATTTAGAATGAGGGGGAAAAGGCCTCTCCTTGAAAAAGATAATGGTTTAAGGGGACATTTTACCTTATGAACATTTTATTTTAAGTATTATTGAAAACGGTTTTATGCTATAAAAATTGAACAATCATATCAACTCTTCTTAAAGAGAAAAATTCATTTTGATCTGCTTGTTAAGTTAAACTTTAAAAAATTTTTTAAATACATTTTTAAAATTCCCTTCTACTTCTTCAAATACAGATATTTTGGCTTCAAATTTTATTTGCAGATTCACTGAAATATGTTACGCAAAACTGTACATGGATTTTAAGGTGCATCTAATATTCGCTTAAATATAGATTTTTTACGGTTTTATGTGTTGAAAAATGAGGAAATTTAGCACTACTTCAATTTATATCTTCTATACATATGAAAAAAACTAAGCAACTGACTGCATGGACAGTTTTATTATATTTATAACGATAAATAAGTACAAAAATTTGAAAGCTATATCTCGAAAATGAAAAAAAGCCTTAACATTTTGAAAACATGAAAGTGAAGACATGGAGAAAAAGCCGGTTAAATTTGACATTTGCGCATGCTTATCATTGGTCATCGTAAATAAAAAAATAACTTCTATACTATTAAAAGTAAAAATTTGAAGTTTTGATACAATAAGTAGACAGATACGATAACAAAATAATCCAATAAAATAAAAATTGATATTTTGCTTTATGTTGAGTAATGTGCCCCCTTAAGATTATTCTGAAGAAAATTGCCTGATTCCGACGATACAGTTTTCTTTCGATATTGCCTCCTTAAGATATGGGAAGAGTGCAGCCGAATGTCGAGGACTTTTGAGATATCATTTACAATGACATAAAGAAGCTTTCTGTGAAGAAAAAACATTGGGTTAAACTTTTTCAGAAGAAAAATGCTAAAGATGGTGGACTAGCAGAGGCACCTCTGGACCCTCCTATCTTGCCTTGAAGATATAATCTTTAGCTTTCCTGTTCACTGTTTTGTGCCAAAATTACCAGGTTTAATGAGAAGATCGTTAATTACAGCCTTCAAACTGCCAGTTTTTCGTGCCATTTGATTACCACTGTAACCAGGATTTTTAAAAGCTAGTTTTTTGCCATGTTCAGTTTCTGAATTGCGCAATTGTCTCGGCATAGAATTAAAATATACAAAAATAAAACAATTTTTATCCTCAAAACTTGTAGTTGTTTCTTGTATCCGAGAAAAATGCTTTCTCAATTTATTTATTCTTTCAAATGATGTAATGAGCAGAAGACTTTATACTTTCTTCCAAGCTATTATCCATTAATTTTGATAATTTTTTCATAATTCAAAAAATATCAGAGCTTTTAACAAATTTATTTCGGTTCATTATACAACAGCGTTAATTTAAATCGTTGAAAAATTGCCTACTTTGAAATCGTAGTAGTGTTCGAGATTTGGTGGTTTTTTACCCTACTTTATGCTTTTTTTCCATGCCAGTATATTTGTCTCTTGATCACAAACACGATACATTCGCAACCACCCTAACAATAAAATACTTCGTTTATATAACGCAAAACTTCTGTTATAGGCCATTTTGCCACTTTCTAAAGTTCGCAACTTTTCTGCCTCAATCATTATTTACCCTTTCATATTAATTCTAAATCTTTTCCTAGAAAGTAGGGGGGTTACTATCCTTTTCCGCCCTGCCATTTCTAAATAAATGCTTACATGTATGCATAAAAATATTGCAAATTAAACGATGTATAATTTGTACTCAAGAAATACTATAAAGGTATAATTCTTTAATAATTTAAGATAAATGTTAATTTTTAAATTTATTTATTGCTTTCGTACTATGTTGTAATACATTAGTACTGTCTTAAAATTGTTTTAAATGTATTGATTTTAAATGGATTGGCATAAGTAGCATTAAATTTGTAATAATCAAAACTGTTTATTAATATTTAGATTACAGGTCTTTTTCTTTATACATCGTTTTACGTTTGTCCCTTGAAAGACGTAGAAACGGCACTCCACTGTATCTTCTAAGAAACAAAAGCATTACATGAAATTCTATAAATACCCGAAAAATTTATGATGGTATACGATTCCTATGCTATGTAATTTATAGACAATTTCTGATGAAATATCCAAGGATATAATTCGGATTATCAATATCAGTGGCGAATCTAGGATTCTGGTCTGCGCGCCCGGAGGTCATAAAAACTTTGTATCGTCGTGATGAATGTCAAACTTCAAGGCTAAAGTGAACCAAAACACTTTAACTTTACAGACTTTACTCACCTGACAATAAGAATCATAAAAAAACAATACAATACTTTCGATAATTTAATAAAAATTACAATGAAATTACCTGCCAAAAAGCGTCTTCGACCGCTTCAAAGATACAAGTACGAGTAGAATGACTACAAAATTAGGAAAATTTTTGAGCCTGTCAAGCCAGGAAGCAATGTTGAAATGTTTTTATTATTTTTTAAAAAGAGGGGAATTAAGAAAAAACAGTTGTAATAATGTTAAATAAAATAACAAGAATTCTGGTTTATCTCTTGGGGGGGGGGCTGTAAGTTCACAGCCCCCCCCCCCTGATTCCCATCACTGATCAATATTAATAGAAAATTGCTAAAATATTTAAGATACGAGAAAAGACTTATATTTGCTTAGAAGTCAATTAAAAGCAAAACAGGTAAGTGCAATATTAGCTGCGTGTTTCAAAATGCCAAAACACTTTTCTTCTCCTTTTAGTTATACACACGCTGCTTTTCTTCATCGGACAATTTTTCCACGAGTTATGAAATGGAGTCTTATCATCGAATCTGTTTTTACATCGCATCTACTTACTGACTTGTTTCATTACTAAAAATGTAACTCCCGTCCCATCAGAACATCATGAAAGTAAAGGAAAAGTTCAGCAAGAGAGGAAATAGAATAGTAGGAGATGAAAACGCCAGGAGAAAATGGCCTTTGTCATTTAGGAATTACATCTCTTTCGAAAATTTGTAAAAGAAGTTTTACCATCTTCATATTGCAGAGCTTTCTATATAAAATTTTAACTCTCTGCTTTTTTTAATTTCTTCCAAGACTCCTTTAAATTAAAGCTAGTTATTTCATCTGGGCCGTCTAATCAAAATTAGACCTTGTTAGATGCAAGGAGTTGTTTTCTAAGGTGGGGATATTATTAATGTCCGTTGCAACAGAGAGTGAATAAGAACAGCAATAGAAATGAAAGAAGTGCGAGGGACTAATTACCCTTGCCTCCTCATCGTCCAAGGAAGCAAAGCGACTTTATGAGCCAAATCCATACAAAGCAATATAAATACTAGAGATTAAACTCTTTCCAGGGCTTGGGGTTCCATTAAACAACCGGTTGAAATAGAATAGTAGAAGAGAAAATACGTGAGAGAAATAAAATGAAACATTACTTTTCATAGTTAAGAATCAAGATTGTAGTACCTATGGTGCCGTACCAGTTTTAATATTGCAAAGATTTCTATATAACATTTTAAATTTGAAACCATTAATGTATTTATGAGAAGATTAGCTTTCCTTTTAAATGAAAGCCTGGACTCTGTATTTGGGCTGGTAAATCAAAATTACGTCTATTCTCATCAGATATGGATAATTTATAGAAACGTATGTTATGTCTAAGGTGGGATTATTATTAGTGTTTGGTAAGGGACAAGCAATGGAAATGAAAGAAGTGCGAGACTGTTTTCCCTGCCTCCTCTTCATCCAAGGAAGCAAGGACTTTCAGGGAGCTAAATCACCGCTACAATACCAACACTAGAGATTAAATGGGGTTCCATTAAACAACTGGTTGACTGATGTAAATTTTATGTTTGTAAAGATGAGATTTTATAAATCGATTCTTACTATTTACTGATAGTTTTGGAATCTGTACAGTTATTTTCTTCCCTCATGGCAATACACAATATATTATTTTATTTACAATTGGAAAAATAAACCATTAACATATTTTAATGTGATTGAACACTAGAGACGCTATCTGGTATTGAATTTGAGAGCAATTACTTACAATAATTTCACACCAATAATAAAATATTAAATATATTAAAGAACGAATTATGGAATATATTAAAGACTGAAAGGTTTAAATTTCTGGTCACGAAAATGTTTTATAACACGTTAAAAACATATTAAAATTCTCAAGAGTAATTTGATTTTGGTTTGAGTTCTATTTCTGTGGCATCTTTGCTTTTGAGGCAAACTTTCTTTGTCTTTGAAAGGGTTAGATTCAAAAAAAAAGTGTTGAGTGAATTATAATTGTGTCAAAAAAAATGCACAAGTAGTTCACATAAATATAATTGGACCAAAAGAAAAGGGATTTCATGAATCGACCGTCTGGTATTTGCCTGTTTGTAAATCTGTTTGTTATGCAGTCACGACAGACAACACGTTGTTCGATTTTCTTCTGATTTGGTATATTCTTTTGAAGCCATAAGAAAACGACGTTCATAAGCACTTTATTCCGTTTAAAAGATGGTGACCGTTTGAATTGTTTCAATGTGTTGGCGAGTTAGGCACCATTAAATCAGTTGAATCATTTTGGTAATATCGAGGCGTTTTAATTTTGTTGTCATCGATTAAAGCAAATATTTAGTTATAATCTTGCTGGCTACAGATAAAAAAGGCAAAGCATTTACTGTAAGTCTGTTAATTGAAGCCATGTTTCGTTAATTTAAGTTGAAAGTATAGATTTGTTTCAATATTTCGCTCTGTAAGAAAGAGGAGAGATGATCAACAGTTCTATATGTTGAGATCTTTGTTTTTCCTGTTTAGTTCCAGCTTATGTTGTTTCTTTCTCTCTTCTGAAAGTATGATTCCTTCAACTACTCTAGCCAACCGTAATGATGGTAATAAAAACGATGTTAAAAAAAAACTAAACCACCTTACCTTTGATGGTACAATTTTTTCCAGCAAATTTTTATATAACTTTATCACAAGTCAATGTATTTGTTTCATAAATACAGGTGTAAAATTTGTCCACAATTGTTCAATATTGGCATTAATTGGTTTTCGGATTGTAAATATAGTTTTATAGTTGATGTATATGTTGATGCAACCAATGTGGACAATCGGTTATTATTCATAATCACCGGCGATTGCGTATAATAACTAAGCTAGCCGATTAAAGTGGATAATTTATGCCAATTTATCACATTAACTGGTTATTATGCATACAAATCCACAGTTTGATCGATGTGATTGAGTTTTCAATGGAGTAGCTTTCGTTCTCAACGTCCACTAAATTTGGACTTAAAATTGGAAAATTTAATTTTAATTAATTGTTTTTAAATAGAATTTTGATTATTTAATGATTTTATATTTCTCTTATTATGTACTGAGCGATTTTATTGATTTAAGTGAATTAAATAAAAAATCGTTTGCGTTGTTCTTTTATGAAGTCGATTAATAATATTTTTGAATTCGTCGGTTGGAATTCTGTTTTCACTTGAATGGTGGTTTCTTTGATTTTCTATTATTCTCATTATTTTTTGTTAAATCTAGAGTGTTTCTTCTAACTGCAAATATTAGAACTGAGTAAATATGTGTTAATTCCCTTACTATTCATTGTTCTGAAACACACTTGCCGCTAGTAGCGAAGCTAAAAAGTTTTCTATGTTTTATATTCTCTGATATACCTGTGTTATCCTCTAATGTTTTCAGTTCAACATTCAACATCTAGCGAAGCATTGTGTTGCGGCTCCTGCCGTTAGAGAGTAGCCACAGGTTTTTTAAAAGTTAACAAAATTTGTCCGGTGTCTATTTCCAGATGCTGCAGAATGCGAACACATCTTTCCTCCTCATTTGAGTAATTAAAAACCCAGATTCCTTGAAAGCATTCAATGAGCTAACAAGCTATTAGATCTCCGGTCTGCCAAGGCGAAGCCGTAGTTTTTTTGCTAAAAAATTGCCAGGTGCTCATTGAGGAAGCTGCAGGCATCGTGAGCAATTACTTATCCTGCTTCACTGGAATAATTAAAACGCAGATTCCTTACATTCAATGAGCTAACGAAGCTACTGTTCCGGTTCCCACTGCTAGCGAAGCCGTAGGATGTATTTTTTAAGTTTAAAGCGATCTTCCCGGTCCCGTGTTCAGATGCCGGTATTGTCGCCAGTATAATTTTTCCAGCTTCATGAGTAACTGAAGAACGTAGATCTTTATTCAATGAGAGCTAGCGAATAATAGGTTCCGCTCTGCTACCATGAAGCTACAGAATGTTTTTTAATTCTAAAAAATTCGCCTGGTGTTCATTTTAGATGCCGCAGGTATCAAGTGAGCGCTGTTTAAATCTCTACATTTGAAATAGGGAGATAGTGCAAAGGCAAACCATAGATACCTTTTGGTTTCGAAAAGATCTAACTTTTGAGTGATTAACCCTTAATTGTACTAATAATAAATTTTGCTTAATTAATCTATTTACCAAGAGGGTTGGTCCATAAGATTATATGTCAAGGTAATAAATCACATTGACCAAACTTCATTTTTAATTATGCGTACAACTTCTGTTAATATGTTTAACTCTCATAAATTATATACTTAACTACTTTTACTTGGTTATTATGGCATTATCATATACTATTCATAACTACCGCAAGTTATTACGCATACAACCGATTATGTACATCAAACGTAAATATATATGTAGGCAAACAGTGGTGTATGCTGCAACTCTTGCTGATCTGGGCGAACTTACTTTATGCCATCCTTCCCAATGTGTTACAACTTCAAAGTAATAATAATAAATTCCAATAAAAAATATTTTATTATTTAGTTGTGTGACTCATCACTGGCGCCCTAATGTCTGCAGATAAGCTGAAATCGCGCGTCCGCCACAAGTGTTTCGTTCACATATCGGCAATTTACTGACAAAAGGCGAGATATACGAATCCATTACGTCATTTTTCATCTACACGATGATTGAGCAGTGTTTTCCTTAAATAATAAATTGTTTTCTCCCTACATGTCTGATTTTGCTGTCCCTTTCGAAATGCCGCCGGAATCGGACCGCCCTTCAGTTGCGCCACTGGGAAACGACGGATACCCGAAGTTTCGCATCGTATAAGTAAAGTACTCAAGGTAATCCGACTGTGCCTGAGGCAATTTCAAGAAAATTTTGTTTATATATATATAAAATTTTAAAATATATATATATATATATATATAAAATTTTATAAATATGTTGTGAATCTCTATATCGAAATCGTTGGTTCCAGTTGAAAATTCACTATTATAGAGAATATTTCGTTATACGGAGATTAGAGATTTTTGCAGTTATTTATAAATGTTACAAACCTTAGTTTGTGCGATAAGTTCAAAAAATATTTAATTACGGCTTTCAATTAAAAATGAAGTGTAATATTTTTATAGATTTGGAGAAATTATACTAATTTTTATTGTATAAATAAAATGCTCAACAGTGATGACACCAATTTAGAGAACAATATGTACTAGTACGGATAAACATAAATGTGTATACATATTCATTTGCTGTTTCCACCCCCGTTTCACCTCTCGATTCTCGGAATCTTGACCCGTAGAAATGTTGCTCCCTCTGTAGAAACCCAGGTCCCCACAACTGCATTACCCTTCACATGCAATTCAATTGTTATGTGTTACTGTTGGAATGAACAATGCGAGGGAATTCCATGAACAGGCACGTGTGAGCGATTTGTTTGAAAAGAAATTATAACTTCTTCAGGCCCCATGAGCTGAGGATGGGGGGGACGAGATCATCAAGAGCCAAACGCTGCCTTTACATTTTTTGCATTTTAAAAACGAAAATTATCTACTGTTTGATATAAGTATGTTGAGAAAGTTTCAGAGCTGGTAACAGAAATTCCAGTTTGGCGTGAAGCCGTTATCTCTTTTCCAGTCGAAACATAAAACCGGTTGAAGATAATAGTCCAGTCAACGAAGGAAAAGTAGAAAAAATGGTGTGGTGTTGGAATTTGGAACAGTTGTGGGGTAGTCCTAAAAAGACATACTAAAAGTCCTCAGCCGGAGGGGTTGTATGGGGATCAGGGGTTTAAATGGGGCGTTTTCAGTTTTCTTAATTTCGAAAATTATTCTAGCTAAACCAATTTAATTACAAAATTAAGTTACATTAAATTTCCCATGAAAAAATGGTCCTAAATTTGCAGTATCAATAGTTTAGAAGTTAGAAGGAGACATAAAAGTTAATATTTATAGGTAAATCAACAAAAGTACTGGAAGCAACAACCTCAGAAAACCCCATCCCTATATAATAATTATAAAAAGGTGATATTGTATGTGTCGAGAGTAGTGGTGGTGTAAGGGAGGGGCGACAAACAGCTTAATGAACAGTCTAGCTCCTGCCTCCCCTCAGGTCCGTTCCCTCCACAAGATCCTTCTACTCAGTCTTTGATTCTATTAAAGCATCAAATCTGTGTATTTAGATAGTAGAATCTAAATTTACATATATATGCTGAGTTTAACTTAAAGGTTCGGCAAACTAATCTGTCATATTCAACAGGAACATTTTCCCTGCCAATAAAAGGAATGAGACCAGGCTGCATATTTACAAACCCACCCTGATAGAACTGGAGGCAGGAAATCAGTCAATATCATTGGCTACGAGGGAGCAGTGATGTCGTTTGCTCGCACGTAAGCGCGTACGGCAATCATAACAAAACAAGAGTCGTCCCACTTTTCTTCTCCGGTTTCACGCAGTTGATCACAGAAAACATTATTCCGGTGCGTTGTAATATTTTTAAAATGAATTTTTTTACAATATCATACAAATAAAACATCCCACACTGCAAGAAATTAACAAATGAAAAGTACACGCACGAGAGCAAAGAACGACGTCGCTCATGAAGACACCATATTATCCGATTTCCTGCCTCCCCAGTCTCTACTCAGGGCAGGGTTTGTAAATATGCGACCAGGCTTATTCACTTACTAACACAGAAAATGTCTTCTTGAAGGAATTGAAACGAGAGTCGCTACAGGAGATTCTGGATGTTTATATTGGGGAAATGTACAGGAAAGTACCTCCTCTCATCCGGGATTTGTTGCAATAACAGGGCAAGACGTAGACCTAGTCGTTACTGATTGCTTCTACACCACTGGTATTAAGAATATTTTTTTTTATGAAGTCTGGCAAGAGAAAAATCGAAGCTAAATTATTTTCTACAAGAAAGCTCCAAGAAAACCTTTCTTTTCCCCAAACCATTTCTCCCCATTCCGTGCATTCAATAGCTGCGACATGTAACATCAGCTATTTATAGAAAAGCAAACCACTATAGTTACATAGTTCAGCAATCAACTGAGCCACAGATGAAAAAACATTGTTACATCTTTCTAACCCCTCATCTCACAAGCCGGTGAGAAGATACTTATTCATATACAAAGCCCCTGAAAATGGACTTAATTTTAAATACCCGCAGATATGAAGCATTTCTCAAATCATCAACCAAGATCGCTGATCTCCTCAACAAAAGGCGACTCTTGGCAACCCTCGTCACAAATGTGTTTCTGTTTGTAGCATTTGCCATGGTACCTGTACTCAATAGTGCCCTCTAGAAAAGAGGAGTAGCTCGAATTTGATCAAATAGCAGAAAAAATATGATGCAATTCGATTAAGAGTAGAATAAAAAATGGGTTATGTAAATTTTATGTAGGTATGTTTATATATACCCCATGTTATAGATATATTGTAATAGATAGCCGCCATTTTGAAATAAAACTTTCTTTCCTAAAAATAAAATTAACATTTTGAATCAAATTGCTGTAATATGCACTTTTTCATACCGCCATATATTCTAAAGTATTTATCCTAAGAAAATATGTAGGTCTATTTTTGTAAGAAATTTCATTTAACTTAATTTTGTAATTAAGAGTTTTCGCTAAACCCATGGTTTTCGAGATATTTTCTAAGAAATATTAAGAAATCCCTCCTTTGAACTGCCCGCACACACACACCGGCGGGTACTTTAGTATATAGTGTAGGCAAGTCTTCCCAACAACTGTGCAAAAATTTCAAACTAAACCCTTTTTTTAAATTTACAATTCGTTTGTTGACTACGAATAGAAGGGAGACTTGTGAAGAGGAACGGATGTGAGGGGAGGAAGGGAACACGAATTTTCTCGTCAACAGGTTTGTCAGCGTCCCTCCGGCTTCTTCACATGCAATACTACTCTTGTATAATTATTATATTATATAACATGACGTTTTTGAGGTTGTTGATCTCTCAATTAATCTCTATTTCCACTATTACAATAAGGAATTTAGAAATATTCACTTTGAATCCCTGTACTTAAACTATTGAAAGCTACGAAAAGTAGGACATTTTTGGTGGAAATTATATGCAGTTTAATTCTTGTAATTGAGTATTTTCGCTGTATTTCCATAGTTTTGTAGATATTTAAGAAGAATTGAAACTCCCCTCGAACCCCTCTCACCCCCCAGCGGCAGGGGCTTTATATGTCGTTTAGAACGCTACCCCCAACAATTGAAACCAAATTTCAAACTACCCATTTTTTTTTTTATTCGTCGATTTTTTGGCCTTTAAGTTGACTGGACTATAATGTTATCGCAAGGGAGTCTGGTGAGCCGGTACCAGAAATTCCAGTTTAGTGTGAGCAGTTATCTCTTTTTTTTCCAAAGTCGACACATAAAACCGGAGGGAAGATAATGTTATCGCATGGAGTGATGTTGTTACTGATTCTACCAGATGGCGCTGTTGAGTATGCATCTGAGGCAACGATTTACAAACATACATAAAAAAACGACGAGTTTGTGCGTGTGGCAGTCAATGGAGCGAAGCGGTATGGATGGAAAAATGCCTGAGTGGCCTGTTGTGCCAGGAATATTACTTATAGTTTTATATAGACTATTTTAGCACACAAATAAAGCCTGAAAGGCATTCTGGCATCTTATGGAACCACTGAACTCACCAAGCTGCAATAGCTGTAAAAAAACACTTGTCGTAAAGCCCCGACGACTAAATTATTAAAGTTAATATGTAATATCATCTATTCACTTTTTTTTGTTAAAGACGAAAAGAAATACTCACTTTCTCACAGACCAATAACAGCGAATAGCTTCTGCATTTTTAAATATCCGATATAAAGATGAGACTGCTATTTCAGCAGATGTGAAAAAATTTCAGGGTTAAAATTTTGTTTTGCCTTGAGAAAAAATTGGTATTTCTTTCACTATGTCAACATGAAATTAAACAATTAGATAAGTGTTGTCTATTAAGCAGACAATATGATATATGATCGCAATAAAAAAATCTCAAAATGGAAAATAAATATATTTTTGATCAATAATCGATATTTATTTTGAATTATTTTATTTTAGTCTTGAAAAATATTTTAAGGTCCCTTACTTGATTTTTTGTACTCGGCGCTTTATGGAGATGGCGGTCTAGTGATATGAGTGTCACTTTTGTATCAGCTTCTGTGTCACCGAAAGCTAATTTGATTCCATCTCATATCAACGGCTCAAAAATCTCCACCACCACTTTTAAAGATCTATTAACTTCTTTGCAGCCCTGGAGCGTGGTTAACATTCCGCTCTCGTCATACGTTTAGATCGACTTGCCCAAACTGCAAAAGCATTGCAGGAAGAAAATCACGGAGTTAAGAAAAACTGCCTGCACAAAGGTTCTATTGTCTCTTCCTCCCACCCCTTCTCATCTCTCTTCGTCCTGTTCTTCCACCGGCATAAAGAAAACCTGCCAAATCAACGATCTCACCGCCACGGTCACAGAGTTTTCTGTGTGAAAGAAAGAATTGGGAGCGTGAAACAAACACAATTGATTAATTGAGATTAAGAAATGGGGAAACAACTAGAGTAGGGTGGAAAACCACTGAAAACCGTTTTTACTTTCTTACGAGTATAAAAGATAAAGTATTTAATCGTCAAAAAGAATTCGAACCGGATTTTGACGAACTCCACGTTTCTGACCTCCCGAGGTCGAAAAAAAACACAATTTTGGTTATGTCATGTCTGTCTGTGAACACGATAACCAAAACTATTAAAACTATTATTAGCTACGTGGATGAAATTTGGTATGTGGTCTTTAAACAATTTGCCCAGGTTTCTCATAATTTTGGACAAAATCCGTCAACGGGAAGATCGTCTGTCTATATGTCCAAGCGTCGGACACTATGAACTCAAAACTTGAATAATCTAGGAGAATGGTACACGATTTTATCGTCATGAATGTAGGTCCGTAAACAATTTGAGCAAGTTCGTCATTCGGGGTTGACTGTATGTCGGTCTGTATAATCGCATACTTGTTAGCGACCGTTAAACTGGTCTCATGCATCGTACTTAGCAATCTCTGGACCAAGCTGGAGGATTTCTGTCACTTCTCTGGACGAGTTCCCGAGTGGATAGATATGTTTTTATCTCCTGTTTGCTTGCTTCGCTCATTATAATAGCGGATCTTAGCTCTGGAGTGTGATGGAAATAAATATTCATAGTTTGCATACATAGGCTTCTCTTTAATATGATTCTTTTCCCTCTATTTTTACAATCACTATAATCTGTAATGAAACACTACGATATCCAAGTTGCATTCTGATACAATGTCGATTTTTTTTTTATCCAGGCAAGATGGAGAATGACAAATCTTGTGAGACATGATAGAGAAGTTTAGAGAGGCCACCACACTGGTTTTATTTCGTTTAAAGATTTTTCGGTTATTTTTTTGCCTGGTTTAGCTGGGATTTTTAGATCCAAAAACCGGTAAAAGCCGCAGGTCGGAATATAGACTCGATTTTATGTTCGACTGATGGTCTACTAGTTATAAACTTTGAATTTCATCATCTTTGACACACCGCTAACCACTTCCTTGGGCGTCTGTTGTTGCGGATCACTGAAAGAGCTTCATGCAGTGGTGAATCTGAGATTCGGGTCTGGGGCTGAGATAAAGATTTGCATCGTCATGGACAGTATGAAACCTCAAGGCTAAGTAACGCAAAACTCTTTAACTTTACACACCTGACAAAGCAATCATAAAAAAAGACACTAACTACAATACTTTCCTATAATGTAATAAAAATTGCAAATGAAATAACTACATAAAAATGCGTCTGCGACCGCGTCAAAGCTACAAGTACAAGTGGAATGACTACAAAATGGGGAAAATTTTCGAGCCTGTCGCCGAAAGCAAGGTTAAACGTTTTACTTACTTTTTTTAAGAGGGAAATTAAGAAAAGTTGTAATGATTTTAAATAATATCCAAGAATTTGGTGCGCTGCGGGGAGTTGTAGCCCGATAGCCTCCCTCCTGGATTCGCCACTGGCTTATGAACAAATAAATATTAGCCAATGGAATTGATTTCCTGCAAAAAATATTAATATAAAGTTTGTCTGCACGGATAGTCTGTGTTTTGTACAAAAAATTTATCTGCTAGTCGGAAGTTCAGTGAAGTTCGAAAGATATCTACGTTGAATGATGTTGTTCACCGACGAGAGGTGTCGAGCTCCGGATCAACACATTGCCAGAAAAGTCTTTATGAGATGATTAGATGATAAATATTGACATGTAATTTCTTTGCGAAAACAATGTTAATAAAATATTTTCTCTATAATACTTACTTATTTCAATAATTACTCATTTAATATTATTACATATTGTATTATTACTTATACTGCGGTCTACGGAACAGACCGTTTAATCCAGAGCTGCAAATTTAGTATGAGTATACTTCGGAAGGTGGGAATGTGCACCTCGGAGCCATTTTTTTAAAATTTTTTATTCAATATATATAACATTTCAATTCTACATATATAATATACAATAAATATTTCAATTTTTTTAATTATTGAAAAATTAAGCAAATTTTGGCCGTTTCAGGCCATTTTTACTTTCTCGTATACGAAGTATACAAAGAGAAAGTATTGTAATCGTCAAAAAATTCGAACTCGAGATTTTCACTAATCTCCACGTTTTAGACCTCCCCGAGTCCGAAAAACACAATTTTGGAATTATGTCTGTCTGTGAACATGATAACTCGAAAACTATTAGAGCTACGGGGATGAAATTTGGTATGTGATCTTTACACATAATTTGTAGGTTTCTATCAAATTTTGGACAAAATCCGTCTATCGGAAGTCTGCCTGTCTGTCTGTCCGCGGTCATGCGAATACTATAACTCAAAAACTTCAATAGATAGATGGATCAAATTTGGTACACAGTTTTATCGTCATGAATGTAGGTCCGTATAAAATTTTGGGCCAAATCCAACACAGGGTTGACTGTCTGTCGGTCTGTATAATCGCATACTTGTTTTACTTGCGTACTGGAAGCAATCTCTGCGCATGCGCAAGCTATTCAGCGAAAGCGAACGAGGTTATTTTCTCCTGTTTTCGCTCGCGCACGCCTCGTATTAGCGGATCTTACTAGAGGTGATAGAAAATAAATATTGCTGAGTTTTAATACATACGCATCTCTTTGAATATGATTCTTCACCTAAATATTTTATAGTCACTATAATCTACAATGAAGAACCTTCCGATAGTCATTGCATTCTGGGTTACAGTAGGTTCGAAATTTTTATCTACGCAGGGGGAGGGGAAATGACAAATTTTTGAGAAGTGTACGAGAAAGTCTAGAGGAGGCCACTCTTGCTGGTTTCAAAAGTAACTTCGAAAGTAATTTTCGCGCGAAAATTATTTTTGTGCCAGTTTAAAGTGCGAATTGTCACCTTTCTAATGTTGTTAGCTTGAACCAGCGGACAAGGTCACGGAAAGTTGTACTTTCCATGGAAGGCGGGAAGGGAAGAAAAATGCCCATCTTTTCCCCTTCTTCCGGATGACGTGGAAGCACTTCGCCTGTACCGCGGTTGGCTTTAGCGAGATTCACAGTTCTCTGCCGCGAAAAGTTTTTTCCCTCTAAATTTTAAATGCTTTTTTTCAAAATTTTCAAATATTTTAAATCCATTTTCCGCGTAAACCACTTCTACTCCATTTTGAAATGTGGGAAGTGACATTTTCTCTGATATTAAACTTAATGCTATGCCACTTTTTTGCGGAATTTTACGAAACTTTTATTTCTGTTTCAAATCATACGTGCTTTACCGATCCTTCAGAGCGAAACAGATAATGAAATATCAAATTAAAAAAGAATATGGCATATGATTGATAATATTTTAAAGACTGTCTAATGTTGTATAGAATTTTTAGAGTATATTACCATTTTTTATTTCAAAAATTCCTCTTTTGGTTAAAATTAAGAAGCATTTCAATTTGTAGCAACAATTTCAAATTACTATTTGAGCATAAGCAGCTAAAAACTGCATTTATTTTTTGTTCTCTGAATTTTAAATTTCATTTACGAACTGGAAACTTAGAACTTTTTATTTATGCATCTAAGGATGATCTTTTTGTACTATTTCATTTTGGATGCATCTTCATTTCATTTTTGATTTTGGAACTGATTGTTTCGAAAAATTAATTTTTTCACGACATTTTACTTGATATATAATAGTCATTTGTTTGAGTTTGCAGTTTTTTTTTCTTTTCAAAAATGGCAGTTTATTACGTTTAAAAATGTAAAGCGAAAATTGCTTCTTCGGATAAATAGCTTTAATTAAAAATTATTAACATTAAATACAGCAATAATAAGTATTTCAAACATCCCGCATATTTGCATTTTGTTGGTATAACAGAATCATTTTAAGTTATAAGTTCTAATATGGGCGAACCAGCTGGTCGCCGAAGGCGGCTTGTAAATAAATACAAGAAATTGTCTGGACGAAAATAGGGCCTGAGCTGATCATATCTGCTGTCCATTTTAAGAAGAAGATGGCATGTTTCTGCTGTTCTTAACGTCCTTACAATGGATAAAGAAAATGTGATAAAAAAATTTCAAAGTTAATTTGAATATTGAAATATTTAATATATATATATACAGTTAAATATTTTCATGCAATCAAATTAAAGTAACATTTTCAATATAAACACATATTAAACTAATAAATTAAAATAAAATATCTAGATATTAAAATCATAGCTAATAAATTGGTAACAGATATCTTTGATAAAAGAAATGCATTTAATTTTCAAATTAATAAATTCCCTTTTTGGAATAGTAATCTTAGCATTTCTGTCTTCAAGAATTTAGTAAAAAATTATATAATTAGAAATAATAATTTAGTAACAGACATTGATATTAGAGTTAAGAACATAAGAAATTTTTACTCCTTTGCCCAGGATTATGGAATGCCTATAGGTTTTCTAAGAGCATATATAGATAGGAAATATTTAGGTCATTTAAAATAAATCACTCATATTGGTTTATAAAAGAATATTTTTATTTCTTTGTTAGTGGGATAGTGTTTTCACTTATTCTATTCTTAATGTGTAGATTTATTCAAATTTGGCTATTGAGTTATTTGTTTCAGATTTATTACATAGATGGCGCCAGGATCTTTCAAGTGAAAATTTCCTTTTTAATAGACATTTTTAACTATTTTCAAATATTTTCTAGATAACTAAATGTATTACAATTTTTAATATAGTTTTGAGAATTTTACTATAGGTATCTTACTAATTCATGATATCAAAAATTAATTATATTATTTATTCAATTATGTTGATTCATGGTAAGATTTTTGGTTGTGGCAACATGTGATGTCAATATGCATGGCGGGTTATATTGAAAGAGATGCATTCTGGTAAGTTTAAGAGGAGACACAGATTAGTGTATGTTTAATGTAAAGTATGGGTATTTTATTGAATTATATATTTACTGTCTTTAGTGCAATATAAAGATATTTACATATTTTATTCTGAATTTTAGTCATTTCTATATAGTCATGCTTTATAGTTAGGGTTAGTATAAGAATTTTCTTTCTAAATTCTTTCATTTTAGGGTAAATTACCCTTTTTGTTTTTTCAACAACAATAGTAACAGGGATGATTTGTACAGCAAAATTAATTTAACTTGGCTAAAGCTTGTCCACAGACAAGCTGCTATATTAATTGTTGAAAACTCCATTTACTTGAATTGCCTATTTCATTATTTTTAATAACAACAGTGTTCTTTCACTTGTGGACATATAATGTTTAAACTTGATTTTTGTTTATGGTAGCTTTAGTTATTTCAATTTATTAGATTTTATTTAAAATTGATGTATTGTTCAAATAATGACTTTTTGGTATAGGATTTAATTCTTGTTTACTTCATTTCTATATGATTATATACTAGTTATATTTGGGTTTATATTATATATATAAATCATTAAAACTCACATAACATTTTCATCATATACACTTATTAAACCCTCATTTAAAATTAAATATAAAACAATATAACCTAATATTATTCACACAATGAAATACAGAAAGCTAATAAGATTAAAAATTATTACTATGAAAAAGCCAATCCAGATGGAATTCCAACAATCAAATGCCAATCGACCTGAGGAATCGATTATGTCACATTATTTCGAAATTTATAGGCACCAACCTTCTGTGAGGGCCAATTGTTGGAAAAAAGACAACAAATATAGGAGTAAATCTCCAAAATATTAAGAAAAGAACGAGAAAATTAACTAAATGCTTACTGATTCAAAGTCATAGCAAAAAATGCCAAAAGCTAAATACGAATTACAGTTCCGCTTTTAATGTGAAAATATTTTAACTAAAATATATTATATTAAACCATCATTAATAAAATAAACAATAAATTTATATATATATATTTTAAAACGTTATATTAACCTATTTTATTTTGATATTAACATTTAATTAATGATGAAATTTTACATATCATCATTTGCAAATTATTTCTAATAATAGTGGCGCCATCTATCAATGTTAAGATGTACTAAAAACTAACTGAAATCAAAGGATATGAATAATTCAAATGTACTAATAATATATATATATATAAACTGTTTTCGTTGTTGTAGTCAGTAAAAAGCCGAGTTATATTCTAATTTTCTTTATTATGGAAATATTTAAGCCATTTTTAAGGAGAGCGGCAGACATACGTGCATCTTAGTTGAAGTTTCAAGTAAAAAAGGGAATAACATATAGACACGTGATCAAAGTGAAAGGAATAATAGCTATTTTTAGTAAATTACGTAAGTGCTTTAGGGAAAAGTATGGCGGCAATAAGTCGATAATGTCGCGTTTGTGTAGGCGCGTGGAAGTAATTAGAATATTCTTTTAGTAATAATTATGCCAAAACGCGAGATTTAATATTCCTCCAGCGCGAGAAATAAAACGAAACTGGAGTTTAAGAAAAGCGATTTTGGAATACATTAATATAGTACTAAGATTTTAAAATATATAATATTAGAATTTCACGCAAAATTTAGTGAGATTATTACGTATATATATTTATGAAAGGCAATGTTTTTGTGTGTATGTGTGCGTTTATGTGCGTGCGTGCCAGCGTGCGATGTCCAAACGAATCTATCGCACTTACAGCCTTGAAATTTGGCACACAGGTAGTCTCAATAGTGACTCAATGCACCTCGCGCAAGGAATTTTCAAATTTAATATAGAAATTTTTTTATTTAATGTTTTGTTTTGGATCATTTTTCGCACTATTTTCTCAATAGCATGGTTTCGGAAAATTTTACGAAAAAAATAGATACACTATCGGAAAGAGAAAGCGATTTTTGTTCTAATTAAGTTCGTTTTGAATTTCCAACGTAATTTACAGAATTTTGAGAATTTTTTAAACAATAGTCACTTTTCCTTTACATTTTTAACATTCCATTTTTATTTCCTCGCATCAGACGTTCTAATAACTCTATCATTTTCAATTTTCTTGAGTAAACAACCGGAATATTTATCCCTGTTTTAAAACAAGAACAGTAAAAATATCTTTTTTTCCGATTTCCTACAAATTTTTTTATTGATCAGTTCAAACATTTTCTCACACAGACCGAATCGGAGCTTTCGATCCAAGGTTATTTTCAGATCCCAGCATGCTCTTCTACAATCCGATCGGATGTCGACTTCCTGCTGTTCTTAACGTCCTTACAATGGATAAAGAAAATGTGATTAAAATATTTTAAAGTTAATTTGAATATATATATATATATATATCAATGTCATGAAAATCAATCCATTTTGAAATTAAAAGGAAAGACTGTATTTTATCGGTAAAAGCGTATAGACGCTCATCAGGGGTAAATAAGTGACATCTATACGAACCGCTAAAAAATTAGAGAAATCATAATGTTTTCTGCGAACAGTGCTGGCATAAAGCTAAAAACACTGTCCTTCACCCCGAACATTATGCTAGACCAAGAATTCGAATGAAATACAAAATATTAGAAATAATTTTACGAACCTAAGACTGGGGGATGCAGCCAACGGGAGACAGGACAAAGGAATGAACTGAACTCTTCATGTAGGGTCCGGATGTTTACGAAATATCAAGTTACTTTCTTTTGCGCCAAACTTCTAAGGTTGGGGGGAGTTTCGATTAAGATAAAGCTACCGATGGAAACAAAGATGAAAGCGATCTACATTGAGAAAACGGTGAAGATTAAAGATATGATGATGAAAAAAGGAAAATGATAACAAAAGGGTGTATTTAAAAATTAAGGAGAAAACGGTAATGAAAAAAAGGGAAAATGATAACAAAAGAGTGTATTTAAGAATTAAGTTGGAAATGGTAAGTGTTAAATAATATTTGAATTTGAATTCCATTAATAAATGACTGAAAGATGCGTTTTTGAGGTAATCACATTAGACCTGTCTGGCTTGAGAGACCCTACCACAGTATTAGAACTTCATGTTATATATATTTATATATAGGTTTCAACTGATTTTGGATAATTTAGAGAAATATTAATCCATTATTAAAGTATAGAGACGCAATGCGCAGTCACCGGCGACGTATTAAACAAAGAAAAAAAGTTGAGCCACGGCGTTTCTAGTAGGGAGGTTATATGTTTTTTAAAAAGAGAAAGATGGTTGCCGTCAAGCCTATTTATACTGCTGAGAAACGGGGAAATTCCCGAACGATGGAAGCCGGTTGAATCCGAACTTCTCACAATTACGGTGGCAGTTATTCTTATTCTAGAGCTTAAGTTGAAATAATTTTATAATAAGCCTTTTTTAGAAAAATAGAAAATTGAAATTATTACATATATATATGCCATTATAATTATTGGATTTACATCTTGGGTTGTCTTTTTCATATCTTTTTTATCTTATTTCAATTTTGAGTGTAATATTTTATAGTTCATTAAGTATGATTATTAGGATGCGGTGAAAAAAAATCAAAAAATTTTTTTCATGTCACTATACCACTGAAAAGTTGCCAATCGGTGTGAAATAAGACGAGGAAAAAAATTAAGAAAAATTATTGATATCTTCCTTTCCAGCAAGAGCCTTGAAAATCGTAAAAAGTGACAAAAATCGGCTATTTTTAAATATTTTTTTTAAATTTTAAAATTTTCCCTCAATCTCTTTTTTATAGCTGTTAAGTTCTCATCTTTTTTAAGAATACTAAAGTTTATTTATCAAGATCGGTCGTTATTTACAGATGGGTCTTTCTGTCCAAAGTTGACAAAAATTTATGAAATTGCTTCAATATGCAATTTTGAGGTCCTAATCCTCAACATAACCTTCATATATCATCTTGTCGACGAATTGCAACAGATCGATACATATACGAAGTGAAAGGTTATTTAGGTCTAAAAATACATCATTTTGATTTATTTATTGTAACTCATTGCAAAACTTATCTTCAAAATTGCAATATCATTTATTGCTTAAAAATGAATGGCAAGATTTCAGAAAATAGCAAAAATATTAATTAAATAATATGTTTTATTCAAGAAATGAAGGGTGAAATAATATTTTAAAGTCAATTTAAAAGATCGGGCTTTTAAGGGTAAATGAAATTTATGCTTAAAATCACTTAGGCCCTAACGTGTTCTCCCATACCACTCCGATGGATTAATATTTTATCCCAATTCGTACGCAGCACATGCTTGGTGAAATCGGGTCCTCGATCTGGAAGCGGAAGCCCGTGTAGCCATTCGAAACAAATGTATTTGAGATTAAAATTTTTACTTAAATCACTCTAGACAGGAGATACGAGTTTTCTTTTACCTTCCCTTTTAAATATGAATGCTATAGAACTCCGATAAACCGTAACTCTGTTATCCGTCATAGTCTCAAAAACCTAAGTTAGGTTTATAGTACTGCAATACATTTTTGTGCATTACTACTTTTATTCTAAAGTTTATATCAATAGTTCCGTAAAATTAAATGCAGCATGTATGTATTATTCACTTTTAAAGGATCTTATTTTCATTTTTTTGCCAAGCCAGCAGTGAAATCAAGTTACTGTACATACGTATGTATTAAGATAGTCCTGTTATCCGTCTATCCGGTTATTCTTCACAGTCCTAGTCCGGACGGGGACGGTTAATCGAAGTTTAACTGAATTATAAAGAGACATAGCGTAAAGCATAGACATAGACATAGACATAGAGCATAGAACATAGACATAAACATAGACATAGAACATAGACATAGACATAGACATAGAACATAGACATAGAACGTAGAACATACACCGTAGAACATAGACATAGACATAGAATGTAGAACATAGACATAGATATAGAACATAGACATAAAAAAACCATAGACCATAGACATAGAACAAAGACATAGAGCATGGAACATAGAACATAGACATAAACATAGACCATAGACATAGAACATGGACCATAGACATAGAACGTAGAACATACACCGTAGAACATAGACATAGAACATAGACATAGATCATAGAACATAGATATAGAACATAGACATCGACATAGAATATAGACATAGACATAGACACATGACGTAGAACATAGACATAGACATATAACTAATTTTAAAAAACCGAAACAATTGGGTTGTATCTTCCATTTTTTTATCTTATAAACACAATTATTTTTAAGGATGAAATTTAGATTTTGCAAGTTTAATTAAACCTGTCCTGATATACGCTGCACCGATTTGATGTCTGACAGTTAAAATCAACAGAAAGAAAGAGCAGATCATAAAAAATAGACTTCTTCTTATAACAATTGCTCCTTGGTACGGAAGGAATTATATTACTGATACAAATTTAAAAACATAATCGATAGATGATCATATTCAGGAATGTTATTCAATAACTTATTAAACAATTTAATCCAAGATCAAATAATTTTTCCTCAAAATAAATATTCTTGCCTCACCACCAAACGGTCTCTGCCTCAAAAATCACCGAGACGAATAAACAATACCCACATTCCCTTTCAGCTAGTACTTCCGATCCGAAAACCTGACAAATTTTTCCCCGGTTCATTAATCCTTATCAAGATATTTCAGTGAAACATACCCCTACCAAAAGTGTCTAGCACTGGTACTCAAAAAAAAATTGATTTTTTGTGATTGTCGAAATATCTGATAATAAAACGAATCTTTTTTATTTTAGTGGTAAATATTAGTTTTTCTTAATGTTTTATTGTGCAATTCCTGCATCTATATCTGTTGTCTCATGTAAGGAAGCGTGACCCAAAGTTTCGGAATCATTTCTGTAAAATTGGTTCTGTAGTTTAATTTGTCCATCGTTGAAATTTTTAATCCCCTTTAAAGCAAAAAAATAAACAGTTTTCAAATGATAAAACTGAAGGATAAGATTCGAATCAATAATAGATCAGTCATAAAAATCTATGTACAAGATTGTTATGATTAAAGTTCCTCTATTGAGAAGACCTTAGAACCAGTTTTAGGGGAATAAACGGAACAAACCTTCACCATATGCGCTTCGTGAAAAGCAAAAAAAAGAAAAGTTATGGGGACACATAACCCAAAAAATGGCCAAAATAACAATTTAATTTTATTCTCTTATTTGGTTGCTCTTATCATTCTACTTATTGTATAAAAATTTCAAATTTGTACCTTTAATATTTCAGAAGTTATTTATATTTTTATTTACGACGACTAATGAAAAACATACTCCAAAGGACAACTTCAAATAGCTTTTTCTCCATGTGGACTTTTCTGCACATTCATGTTTTCAGAATGCTAAAGCTTTTTTTCCTTTTCAAGATGGATCTTTCAAAGTTTTCGTACACGTTTATCATTATGTATATGATAAAACTGCGCATACAATAAGCATTCAGTTGCTCAGTTTTTTTATATGCAAGATATGAAATGAGGTACTGCCAAATTTCCTAATTTTTCACAATATAATTCAGTAAAATATCTATATTTAAGTGAATATTAGACACACCTTAAAATCCATACACAGTTTTGTGTAATATATTTCAGGGAATCTATAAAGTTTGAAGCAAAAATATTCATATTTGAAAAAGTAGCAGGGGTTTTAAAAAATTGAATTTTTCGTCAAAAAATTTAAATTTCAACTAAACGAGCAGATCAAAATGGACTCAAGATGACTTTATATGATTGTTAAGTCTCAATACTATCAAACCTTTCTCAATAATACTCAAATTAGAAGATGATGTGTCTCCTTAAATAGATCAAAAATGGATTTCCCCTTAAAATTTTCATCAATAGTGACACTGAGCCAATATCTGAAGTGAGTTTTGCGTTTTCATTTTTTATTTCATTTTTTTATTATTAATGAAGCAAAATTTAATAGTTTACATAAGATTTTTTTAGGTTAAACTAAAAGCGCTGCCGAAATTTAGTTCTTAATGTTTTCGCCCAAAGTCGCCGATTTCATGCAGGACAGTGCCCCACCTCACACTACATTTTCCTGTTTTCATAGAGCGCAATATTTGTACTACACAAGGGCGAATCCAGGATTTTGGGCTGGGGGAGGCTGAGGTTATAAAATTTTATATCGTTGTGACTTCATGGCTTTTGTAAGTCAAAACTCTTTGACTCTGCTCACCTGTCAATAAGAATCACAATGCTTTCGATGATTTAATAAAAACTCTATGGCAGTGGCGAATCCAGGGGGTATGGGGCTGCCGCCCCCCCCCCCCAGAGCTAAACCAGAATTTTTTATTTTATTTAAAATCACTACAACTGTTTGTTCTTAATCTCCCTTTTAAAAAATAAATGAATAAATAAAAAAAATTACTACATTCCTTCCTGGCTTGATAGACTCTAAAATATCCCTACTTTTCTAGTCTTTCCACTCGTACTTGTACGTTCACGTGGTCGAAGAAAGACCAACGTGGTCTTTTTGGCTAATTATTTCTTTACGTTTTTACTTTCTCGTGTACGAAGTATACAAAGAGAAAGTATTGTAATCGTCAAAAAATTTGAACTCGAGATTTTGACGAATCTCCACGGTTTAGTCCTCCCGGAGTCCGAAAAACACAATTTTGGAATTATGTCTGTCTGTGAACACGATAACTCGAAAACTATTAAAGCTACGGGGATGAAATTTGGTATATGATCTTTACACAGAATTTGTAGGTTTCTATCCAATTTTGTCAAAACCCGACAAAGGGAAGTCCGTCTGTCTGTCTGTCCACGTTCATGTGAGCACTATAACTCAAAAACCTGAATTCCTAGATGGATAAAATTTGGTAAACAGCTTTATCAACCTGAATGTAGGTCCCTATAAAATTTTGGGCCAAATTCGTCAAAGGGTTGACTGTCTGTGGATCTGTATAATTTACTTCTGTAAAGAATCCTTTATCTCCACACGCATGCGTACTGGAAGCAATCTTCTTTGCACCCGAAGGCTATGGAGCGAATTACGTCAGTTTGTCCTTGAGACGGCAAGAACTGAAAATCGGTACGCATCTCTTTGAATTTGATTCTTTATCTAGATATTTTTCAATCACTATAATGAAAAAACTTCTGACAGTCATAGGATTCTGGGTAACACTAGGTTCGAATTTTTTTATCCACGCGAGGGGAGGGGAAACAGCACCTTTTTCGAGAAGTATACGAAAAAGTTTAGGGGAGACCACTCCCGCTGGTTTATTAAACTATCGAAAGTATTGTAGTGTTCGTTATGATTCTAATTGTCAGGTGAGTAAACTCCATAAAGTTAAAGTGTTGTGGTTCGCATAAGCTATAGGTTTTCGGCTTTCGTCAAGACGATACAAAATTCTTCTGACCTTAGCCCCCCCCCCATACTCAAATCCTGGATTCGCCACTGCACAATGAAATCGCTAGCCAAAAAATATTTTCGACCGCGTTAACACTATAAGTACGAGAGGAATAACTACAAAAACGGGGAAATTTTTGAACCTGTCAAAGCCAGAAGGCAATGTAGCCACCTTTTATTTATACAAAGAGAGAGAGAGAGAGAGAGATTAAAAACAAACAGTTGTAGTGTTTTGAAAAAAAATTAAGAATTTCGGTTCGTTTCTCTAGTGGGTTGCAGCCCCAGAGCGCCCCCCCCCCCTGGATTCGGCACTAGTACCCCATTCTAGTGAAATTTTGTTTCGTTTGGAGCCTTTTGTCTCTTGAGCCTTCTGAAAAGACGGACTTTAATTTTTTTGAGATCAGTATACATATCCCATGGCGCATCTGTCGATTACCCCCACACGTTTTATATGAATTGTGCTCTGTAATGCATGTAAAAATTTATGTGGAAAATGGATATAAATACAAATAAAATTATAAGTATTACAACACTAAGTAAACACGCTAAATTATTGAATACACTGTAAACTTGAATGAACGGACCGCCGCGCTTGGCGATAACCCGGACGCTGAGAATCACAGGGAAGGACCCCATCGCAAGCGTTTCATGTTTAGACACTTCCAAAGGAGGTACGCCACGTCAGCAGCGATAGGACAGTGAACTAGCCACAGCCACTGTCGAATCCAAGAGGGCTGCAGCCCCCCCGATCTAGACCAGAATTCTTCATTTTATTTAAAATCACTACAGCTGTTTTTTCTTAAGCTCCTTTAAAAAAAGTGACAGCATTTCTTCCTTGCTTTTAACAGGCTCGAAAATTTTCCCACTTTTGTAGTCATTGCACTCGTATTTGTAGCATTGACACGATCAAAAAACGTGTTTTTGTTCGTAATTTGATTGTGTTTAATGTTAACTCTATCGATACGGGACCGGCCCATACGTCCCTTCTAACAAAAGACGACAGCCGTCCGAAACGTCCGAATGTCACTCTGAAATTTCCACCTCCCTTTCTTTAAGTGTGATTGATTTCACAACCGCGGCGAGTACTTTCTTCGTTAGAATGACTCGCCCAAATGTGTTTGGGGAAGAGGGGAGTTTTCTAACAATTCGGACAATGCCAACTGTCATTGTGATTTTTGAGGGGGAAAGTGAATTTCCCTTATCTTTGAAAGAGCAGCTGGGACGTTCCCGTATTTTGAGCTCCCTTTATTTCAATGGCCTTAGGAATCAGATTGTTAAATTATCGAAAGTATTGTAATGTTCTTTATGATTTTTAATGACATGTGAGTAAAGTCTGTGAAGTTGAAGTGTTTTGGTTGACATAAGCCATAAGGTTTGGCATTTGTCACGGCGACACAAAATATTTTATACCTCAGCCCCCCCCCGATCGAAATCCTGGATTCGGATTACAACATTATTGTACCGCTAAGAGAGCGGAGAATCTGCTTACTTATACGCAACTTCTCATCCTCGTATTTGAGGTGGCCCCTTTGGTGGGTTTAGAAGTAGTGAAATCATAAGTCTTCAAGTTAGCCCTCAGCAAATTTCCTGAAGAATACTAAGAGCGATGATGTATTTAGCTATCGAACTCTAATCAATGGCAACTCAAGCTAAGAATGCGTAAAAAAGCATCTAGATCGCATACTGAAATTCATCCATCTAGCTTCTAGCGTTTGTGAGTCACATTGTTCGCAGACGGACAAACATTCCCAACTAGATGCGAAAAAAAAACAGAAATATTCTGTTTCAGTTGAGAAAAATAGAGTATTTCTTTCCTCTTCGAAATTTGGCTACGAAAAATTGAGTATTTCTTCCTTCTTTGAAATGTGACTACGAAAAAGTGAATATATCTTTCCTCTTCGAAATTTGGCTGGGGAAAATTGAGTATTTCCTTCCTCTTTGAAATTTCAAAACAAAAATGAGATAGGTGGTGTTGCATATTAAGCGACGAAATGTAAACAATAGCCTATTGTTTAAATCGTTCAAGGTCACTGATATTGGCATATAAAGATTTGTTTTCCTTTTAAAGACCTTAGCAGAATACCCTTTTTTACTGTCTCGTATACGAAGTATACAAAGAGAAAGTATTGCAATCGACAAAAAATTCGTACTCGAGATTTTGACGAATCTCCACGTTTTAGACCTCCCTGAGTACGAAAAACACAATTTTGGAATTATGTCTGTCTGTGAACACGATAACTCGAAAACTATTAGAGCTACGGAGATGAAATCTGGTATGTGATCTTGACACATCATTTTTAGATTTCTATCAAATTTTGGGCAAAATCCGTCTACGGGAAGTCTATCTGTCTGTTTGTCCATTTTCATGTGAACACTGTATCTCAAAAACTTGAATAGCTAGATGGATAACATTTGGTACACAGTTTTATCATCATGAATGTAGGCCCGTATAGAATTTGGGTCAAATCCGTCGAAGGGTTGACTGCCTGTCGGTCTGTATAATCGCAAACTTGTGAACATACTAACTCGTTAAGATAATGACTCAGATAATGAAATTTGGTATGTGACCTTCTAACCTTAATTGTAGATTTGTGTCCAATTTTCGTTTCAATCCGTTTAAAAAAATTGTTCAAATTGCATACTGGTTCAAAATGCACATTTCGACTGTGTGTTAGCGAGCGTTTCGCTTATTTTACTTAGGTTAGTATGGTTGGCTTTCGACCTAGGCGGTCTTCCAAGGAAAGCAGCGAGCCGCAAACACGCGCTTCGAAAATTATAGCAAACCCCTAAAATGAAACTTCGTTCTGACATTCTCCAGATGGACGCCTGTGATTAGCCAGTGGTATGGTCAAATCTTGTGTGATATCTATAGTTAAATTTCGTATTCAAAAACGTTAAATAAAGTTGTGGTACCTCAGCGCGCGTAAAATTTGCGAATATATGCAATTTTTTTCAAAATATTAAGTTTTTGGGGATTCATAAATTTTTTATGCTTCATTATAAATAACCATTTATAATTTTTTCTCAAAATAAACAGGCCTTGGGTAAATCCATGGAAGAGGTATTCTCAGAATTACATTCCGGCAGGTATTCGTTGTAACATGGTTTTCTTTTACAAATGGTATCCTGTTCTGGTATACTTTAGTGTTTATCGAAAGAAGAACTTATTGTTATTCTTAGAGGAGGTATTCTCGGAGTTAAGTTCCGACAAGTATTCGTTGTAACATGGTTTTCTTTTACAACTGTTATCCTGTTCTCCTATACTTTAGCGTTTCTCGAAAGAAGAATTTATTGTTATCCTTAGAGGAGGTATTCTCGGAATTAAGTTCCGACAGGTATTCGTTGTAACATGGTTTTCTCCCACAACTGTTATCCTGTTCTGGTATAATCTAGTGTCTCTCGAAAAAAGAACTTATTGTTATCCTTGGAGCAGGTATTCTGTTCTTTGTCCACTTGAATTATCACAACGAGCGCTGTCGCCGTCGTACGTCACGTTTGCGGCCGAATATTCCTATCCCAGATAGCAATTTTAGTTTGCAGCAGACTTGCACTGCAAATCTGCAAGCTTTCTGCAGATTTGTCGCGACAAGTGTGCAAGTGTGAAACAAGCTTGCAGCAAGTTAACGCAAGCCTCGACGTCACCGTAGGACGAACTTGCAGCAAGCTTGCATTGCAAACTCATTACAAATTATAGCAAAAACAGAGTACGAACACAACCCAGGATAGAACTCGCGACCTAGCGCTCGGGAAGCGGACGTTCTAACCATTCGGCCAGTTAAAATCTGAGAGGCGAAGATAGATTTCGCTAATACATCGTTCGATTCGATTTGTATACGATTTATTTTAAACTATCTTCTTGATTTCATTATTTTTTTTGAGTTGAGAATATGATTTGAAGTCAAAGAGAGAGCGATTTTCGCTAATAACTACGTTCTGTTAGTAGAAAAAATTATGAAATTAGAGTTCAAAAGTAATTACTTTAAAATGGGTCAAAATGTATAAGTTTATTTTTCAACAAACATTGACTGTTTTTTCGGTTTAATTTTGTTTATAAACGCTAAAATTTCATTATTAAGAAAAAGGCGATCTAGTTTTCTTTAAAGTAAAAACTTTTAGTAAAAAGATGGAAAATGTTTCAAATTTTTTTTTTATAAAAAAGTTATTTTTTTTACAAATTATCATTAATTTATTGAATTAATAAAAAGAAGGACGGTCTAGGAGATGCTATTAAGAATCGGATGTTTTTTTTTAAAAAGCAGAGACAAAGATAAATATCTATTTGTGCTATCTTTGCATCAAGCTTGTTTTGGAAATTTGCAGCAAATTTGCATTGCAAAGGAGGTGGCGCTGTGAACTTGCAGCAGACTTGCAATGCAAGAGAGGGTGGCGCTAGTTGTCACGGTGAACTTGCCACAAGTTCGCTTCAAGTTTGACGCGTCAAATTTGCTATGACAAGGCAATATCAAGTCAAAATCAAACTTGCTGCAAACTTACGTGCTATCTGGGACATACAATATATCTTATCTGTGTAAACCTCACTTCCTATAAATTATTGAGCAAATTACATCCCAAAAAATAATAGCAAATTATATTATTAAATTGTCATCCCGTAAAGTATTTAACAAATTCAAATAAAACAAGGAAGTCTAGGAATTCGTAACGACGAAGCAACTGTTAAACACTTATGCAATATCTGTTATTAGCCATCACTGCCTTGTTCTTTTTATCGTGTTACTTGTTTCTATTAAGCTTTTAACAAAATGTTAAACATCTTGATATCAAACAATATACATCTTCGACTCTGTCATAAAGATGCAACTGTCATATACTAGCTGAAAAAGTTTTTTTTGAATATCAAACAATATACATCTTCGACTCTGTCATATAGATGCAACTGTCATGTACTAGCTAAATAAGTGTTTTTTAAATATCGAACAATATACATCTTTGACTCTGTCATATAGATACAACTGTCATGAACTAGCTAAATAAGTTCTTTTTTTTTAATATCAAACACTATACATCTTTGACTCTGTCACAAAGATACAAATGTCATGTACTAACTAAATAAGTTTTTTTTTAATATCAAACAATATACATCTTCGACTCTATCATAAAGATACAACTGTCATGTACTAGCTAAATAATTTTTTTCTGAATATCAAACAATATACATCTTTGACTCTGTCATAAAGATGCAACTGTCATGTACTAGCTAAATAAGGTTTTTTTTTTTTTTGAACCTCAAGAAAGGCCCACATATACCTACCCAATCGACAGGGAGCCGCCCTGGCTCCGAATTCGGGGTATACTATGGTGTAAAGTAAATCTAAAACCAAATTGGGTCATTTATTCTTGGCTATTTAAATAACACTTTTTAATACTAACTTGAGGAGGAGCACAGAACCGAAAAGAAATTTTCTTATTAAAACTTGTTCAGCTTTGCAAGTTTCCTGCTATGGCCGGGAAGTTGACTGTTAATGCGAGTAAACCAATTCTCGTAAAATATACGTTCCCACGAAGTTTAATTGCCAGGTCCGGACCTAATTGTTTGGAAAGGTGTATTACGTAACTGAATCAGTCATACCATATGACAAACATAACTACATCGGTCATCTTCATTTGTCCACGCCCACCACGAATTCGTAGATGAGAAGCCACAGGATAATTGAGCGGGTTCTCGCTTCTCCTTGGTCTACAGTAATAGAGGGGATTAAGTTACCCCCTCCTGTGATAGCACGTTCCTCCTTCGGGAGGAGTTGGGCCGTGGCTTCTGATGGCTACTAGGACTCCGGCCTCAGTGGTGACTTTTCTTTTCTTTTAAATGCTTTATATTGCAATAAAGAACAATTGTGAAAAATTAATGAAAACATAATTATTAAGATTTATGCAAAAAAGTAGGTATCAAAATTTGGGATATCTTACTTCCGAAAATATTTTCATAGTTTCGCCCAAAATTTTAAGCTTTTTTTCTACGCTATATTAAGGAATTAAAGCTATTAAAAACTGTTCAACTTTTGTTATTTAGTTGCCTCTTATTTGCAAGCGAACAAATGCTTTCACAATAATCTGTGCAAGTACTCTGAAAATGAATAAGCAGTGGCGGATTTCCGCACAGGCGTTAGAGGCGGCCGCCTCGTGCCTCTAGACTCTAGGGTGGGGCCTCAAAATCTATGCGAGAAACACCACAGCCTTTTTTTATAGTATAATCCTCTCCTCACAGAAAAGTTTATCCCTCTTTGCTTTAAAAAATTAATGAGTGAATGAAAACAGCCAAAAGAAACATTGAGAGAATTAGTCCTAGTGTGACTAATGTGTATCATTATTGATAAATTAACCTGCTAGTCATACAGGAATGTGCTCTATACAGAACGAGATATGCAGAAGACGACATTCCTTTGATTTTTCATTGTACCCAAGACGCGATAGTCTGTAAACTGATTTCACAAGTGTAGAACTGTGCAGGGCTGGATTATCAAATAGGCAAAGTAGGTAACTAACTGCCTAGGGGGCCCGCAACTTTTGGGTCCAGACGCATCGTAATACTTTTTTTGCATTATTACCAGGCTAATTTGACTTAGTGCTTTCATTAAATTTTAAGAGCCGAGTACTCGAATTTAATCAGATTAAGATCAAGTATCGCTTAAATTTCAGGATGTTATTCTTAGGATTTTTTTTTTTTTGGTGTTTTCATATTCGCTTGCAGATTCAGTGTGGTCCAGTTTGTTCGCAGTTAGCTATCTGACTCAACAGTCCTGGAAAACTTTGTATTACAGTCTTTAAATTGTGCAAAAAAGTTTTTTTTTACAACTTTTTAAAAAATTATTTAATAAATTAAAATTTTGCATTTTTTTTATTTGCAAGAAACTAACACCAACTGTCCTGAATGTGATCCACATTTAAATATTTTGCTATTTAAGTTTGTCTTAAAATTTGCGACTTCAAAACAGCTTGTATGGAGATTAAATCGATTCTAACAGCAATATTAAATTTTATGAAAGTTGGATATCCTGAATACCCACGTTTACTTATAAATTAAATACATTAGTTAGATTGCAGTTCGTCCATAACTATTCGAAGATTCAAATTTAAAAAAATATATCATTTGTAGAAAAACCCTCATCATTTGGCTTCTCTTAGAGTGCGACTAAAATTCATATCGTTGCAATGCAGATATCTTCCTGAATCTTAACGGAATTCGACTGGAATTTTTATCTAAGCTGTCCTATATATATCTGGCTTTCAAGTTATGAAAGGAAAATTAGGCTACGTTTCTGACATGCGCAGGAAAAAATTATTTACTACAAATGCTCATATTTCCTCTAATATTCAAAGTATTTACTTCAAATTTTATTACAATACTTCACTAACATATTGTCATTAATTCTGTAAGTTTTGTATAATTTGGCTGAAAACTCTATATGTTATAAACGAAACACTTGCGGGAAAATATGGGATTTTTTAAGAAAACCTTTTAGCTTCCTGAATATTCGTGCTTTTTTTTTCACAAAAAACTGCGCTTAAATGTTGCGTTTATCAAGCGAAACCATTGGTGAAAGTTGCAACTCATTGTCAGCTTCTGTAAAATGGAATAAGACCTAAATCATTTTCTTCATCAATTTCTGGCCAGTGCACTAAATGCCATCGTGACCGAATCTTCGCTGTAAACAGTGAGTTGAAGCCTCTTCTTCACATGGTCGAAGTTCTAGGAAAATCCTTTCAGCCTTTCGGGAGATGCTTGAAAAAATGTACAAATTCCAAAGTGTTCACATTATTTTGTCACCCACCTACACTTTTGATTAGTTATACTAGAATATGAACAAAAAATAAAGGACCGGATGAATCATTTTGTTTTAGAAACTATTTTTTGTTCATATTCTAGTATATTTGATTAGCTATATTATATTTGAAAGCCATTGCTTCATTTTACTATTCACATTTTCATTTTTTAACAAGATAACTTTTTAGAAAAAAAGGAACGATGAAAACAATTTTAATGATTTACTTTGCAGAGCTTAAATTACATAACATATTTTTTTAAAAAAATTGTCTTAATTCATCTCAAAGTGCTGTTTTTAAAAACAATTCGGGGGGATAATTTTATTATTTTCTTCTTTTTTTGCCTGTATTGTTATTAGATTATGCCATTCGGCCCTTTAGGGCAAAAGAGTTGACACTGTTCATTCGAGCTCGAAATTTAGAAGAAATATAAAATGGTTTTCAGTTTATGGTAAAATCTATTATAGTTATATTATCAAACGAAAAACATCTCTGTATGAAGTAAAATGAAAAAAGATAAAGGGTTGCAAAGGTATTTTAATTTCCTTATCTATTTTATATATACATATAATTAGGATTGCCATACGTCCCGTACATACAGGACTTTCACCGTATTTCACTACTCGGTCACATAATACTTGCCGTTTCCTCCCTAAACTCTACCAGGAAAAATAGAACGTACTATCATACATTTATAGGTAAAATCATCGACATTCGCAACTCTGGGATTCTATTCAACTATTTTGTATATCTAAAAGATTATTAGAGAAAAGTAATGCCAACCAAAACTATTATTAAATGAAATTGAGTATGAACTTGAGCATGCAAGAGAAATGGCTGAAGTTTTTTGCTGATACAAAGTATATTGATGAGAAGTCATGTCTAATAATGGTATGCGAATATGTATTTGTCATTCCAACCCACAATGCAAATGTGGTGAGGATATTTTTCCTCATTTCAACTCAATGGTCGGACGAAAGAAACAGATTGTCACCGGAGACAACTGAAGCAATTTTGATTTGTAATCATAATTTAAAAATGATTTGCTCCCAATTTTATAATTATGTGAAAGGAGAAAATGATATAATTAAGAAAGTAAAATCAGCTTTAAAATATGACTGGGCTAAAAAGCATTAACCTTGCACCTCTTTTATATTCTAGATTGCTTATATTTTATTGATTTCTTATCAGAGTAAAATAAACCTTTTACAACCCACTTTTTTCATGTTTTATTTATTTAGCACTTAAATGTCCCGTATCAATCCCAGGAAATTATGACAACCCTACATATAACGTTATGAAAAATGACATAGCATATATACTTTGCCAAGAGTATATTCCTTGTAAAGATGAGTGAAATAAATGTAAGAAATCAGATAAAAAACAATACAAGAATTAGCTTCAATTTGAATAACGAAGATAAACATAGACCTAGAATTAAAAGCATAAGTAAGTTATTTTACGTTACATATTTGTATCACCAATAGAGTTTTTTTGGAGGGGGCCTCAAAATAATTTTGTGCCTCGGGCCTCATATTATCAAAATCCGCCACTGTGAATAAGTATAAACTAAATTTATTTAAATTCCATTCAAATTAATACAGCAGAAAAACCTTTGTAGTTTGATCCCGAAATCTTGACGATATATTTGCTCTGAACGGAAATATTGAAAAATTAGTCATTTCTAAAAACACCCAAATACTTTTTTTGCAGCGTTTGTACGTAATTTCAAATTAAAACAGTCTAATCCTAGAGTTAGAAATAAAGAACAATCATGCGCAAATAACTATCGCATTCATTTAAAATTGCAAATAATTCCCTACTAATCGTTCTGTTTTTGTCTGATTCCGTGGGGTTAATTGTCGAAAATTCCGAGTCCCTATTTCCAAAATTTGAAAAGAGAGGGAAAGAAAAGAATGAAACGATTGCAGAAGTCGTTACCGTTTGTCCTTGAGCGATGGGAGAAGGCCGAATTCCGACACCTCTGCTATTTTGAGAGTCGTGTTTGGCAACGCGCTGTTGTCAGACGACTTCCTGCCGAAAGAAAGCGATCGCGAGGGAAGTCTAGAGATACATTCATTTTATTATATACTAGCAATGCCCGCTCGGCGTTGTCCGTGGTGTTATGACTTCAACAAAATGAAAAATAAAGT